>WYEA01022542.1:17764-29276 GCA_033558465.1 Alcedo atthis
ATCAGCCCCCAGCCTGTACTGATACATGGAGTTGTTGTTCCCCAGATGCAGCACCTTACACTTGCTCTTATTAAATTTCATTAAATTTGTCCCTGCTCAGCTCTCCATTCTGTCCAGGTCTCTCTGGATGGCAGCACCTTGCTCCTCACAATCATGCGGGAATATGTTAACTAGACACCTGGTTCAGATTGGTTGGGGCTATGATTGCTCAGAGCTGCCTACAATCTAATTAGCCCTACTGATGGCAACCTGCTGCTGCCTGGGCATCTCTGATGGCTTCACAGGGTAGAAATACTCAGGGGAATCACTGAGCTGTGAAGCTCCTCTCCGTCCCCAGGCCAGAGCTTCGTGCTGGGAAACTGGCTCTCTAGATATTAAACTCTGTGGGGACAGGCAGCAGGCAAGTTCCAGTTAAGATGCTCACTCTCACTCATTGTGAGGCTATGACGAAAATAAGGGCCTTCTGCCAAAGCATTTCTGCCAGCGTGTTCTTCTATCCGCCTGTTTCTCTGTTTATTCAAAAAGACAAGGAGGAAATGAAATCTTGGACAAAGTCACTCTGATGAAGTACCCAACAGGGTGGAGAGACCATAGCTTTAAATGAATTCCAGTTATGATCTCACTCCTCAATAACTATTGAGCAAACATGAATGAGAAATGAACAAGCACACGTGTAAGGGGACATATGTTTTACCGGGTTCATTCGGTCACAAGCAAGGAGGAACGTGAACTGGCTCTGACTTTCACCCAAAAACCTTTACAGGCTGTCTGTTATTGCCTTGGTACTCATCAGTGTACTGAATTAACTCAGTGAATTCCACTTTTTATAAGGAAAGCAGTGAGAATAGAGGAAAGTGGTTCAAAAAACTCTGGTAAAGTGGAAGAGTGAGCTCCGTAAGGCAGGAAAACCCACAGGATCTGGAGTTTGGGCAGACAGTTGGTCTGAGGTCTCTTCCCTCCCACTGAGATCTGCCCCCAGGAGATTTCTCCTCTCTAGGAGGAAAAACGGCTGTTTCAGATGGTCCTCTGAAAGTGACAGGGAGTTTTCCAAGAATTTGTATGATTATCTTCTCTCTCAACAGGGCCCTGCAGCTCCATTTCTCCATGCAGAGCTGGAATGAAGTATAAAGCACATTGTCCTGCTACCGCAGGGGACTGGTACACTGCACACAGATCAACATTTACTCTCTGTTTTTCTAAGATACTCTGATGTCCAGAGGTGCAATACCAGGGCTGCACTACACAATCAGCAGAACAAAAGAGTCCTGCACAACTAACTGCTGAAAAAGATACCCTTTTCTAGGTAAACAAATAATGCTCTGCATTTTATCCACTCAGATATCTACTGTGGGCAATACTGCACTACCGGAAGATTAACAGAATGACAAAATGGATTACAAGACCTTATTCCTGTGCCAAATTTGAGCTGAGCTGTGTAAATTATTTTTTTTTATTTTATTTTTTTATTTATTTTTTTTTAATAAAGGTAACAATATAAATGACTTCTTGGTGCTAAAGAGTACCTCCTACTGTAGGGTCACAATGAATTTCATGAACATCAATAAATACAGCCCTGCAGCATCTTTGAGAAACTGGCTAAGACTGTAATTCAAGTAGGCAGGGAGGAAAATCAAAGTAATAATACTTAGAGGGCATGTGTCATGTAGCCATACTGTTGGCAGGAAAGCCCCTAAGCCCAGCCTTGGCTCCTGTCAGGTTTCCAGGGCTGGTGCTGGTTGGTACTAATGCCATGTGCAAAGTATGGAAGGGACAGTTGGGTTGTGGTGAGGAGCTCAGGAAGGAGGGATAAGACATAGTAGCAGGTGAGACTTGCCATTGTGACCTCTCCTACTGCCTTCATGTCCACCATATAGAGAGCTTCCTCTGGCTGCTGCCACCCTTGTGGTGATGGCTGGAAAAAGCCAGAAGAGGCTGGGGAGCTGAGAGCCCTTGGACAGCATGATCCTCTCAGTGTCCTTACTGCTGTTCTAGATGCCCCCCTACAAGCTGTAAATGAGCAGGTAAGATATAGGAAACAGGTGACCCTCGCCATGATGGCGTTCACGTCAGGCTATTTTAAGCATCATCACTGAATTTGTCTGGCCCTGCCAAACAAGCAAGGGCAGGTATTTATACTGCAGCCTTGATCTCAAGAGGACTGTAGAATGATCATAAAGATGGCTGACTTTTAACTTTTTTTTTTTTTTTTAATCTTGAATGGCACAGTACTGATGGAAATATGTGCTGTAACTGAAAATAACATTGTTTGTATGGAATTGGACACTCTGTCTTCAGCTCTTGCTCTTAAACAGGAAAGTACTGCTCTCTGTCTGCTGCACTTTGTTCCCTGCTGAGCCCAGGGCAGATTCCAGTCATTCCAAATCTAACGACAGTTTTAAGGGTCTTAAGATGCAAGCACATCAAAACTCAAGATTTCCTCCTAATTTATTTCCTTTTACCCTATACTGATGGGCACAGTGTCCTATCCTCAAAAATAAGAGCATCACCCAGTAAATGTCTTTTCAGGGGTCAACATGAGAGCACAGAACAGCTGTCTAGGGAGAGCAAGATTATTTGCTTAATTCAAACCCACGTTTTTTTCTCATTAGTTGCTAGAGAAAGGGAAAGGAGCAGAAAAAAAATCAATAAATATAATAACTTTAATAATAATCACATAGGGAAAAGTTGAAATGAAGTTAAATAAATGATTTTTAATAATGATTTTTAATTACAGGGGCTTTCATTTCACTTTTCAAATGGATCTTAAAAACCTTGCCCTTGGAAACCTCACTGTATTTATGGAATAATGAATAATTCAACACAGCTGCAGTTGACACTTTACACACCACTGATGGTAATAGCATTGCTGTGATCAATCTGCACAATGCTTTAAAGTTCCTACATCTGGCTGTTAATACAAATCTGAATCACAACGCCTTTTGCAGTCCCTAATTTTGTGAAGAGTTGCATGCAAGCAGAACTGAACTACTTCCTAAGCTTCTGCATGCCAGTTTACAAAGGCAGGATTGCTCCATGCAACATCTCATTCAGGGCTGGAGTCAGAAGCATGGAAATTACAGTGGGATGGTATCCTGGATGTTAGCTTGGGGCAGGGAGAGGAGAACACTTGAGAAAGTGCTTGCAGGACAAAAGTGCTTAGATGTGCCCTGGCATGCCAGCTGAACAAATGAGACTGTTGTCTCTTCAAGGAAAAAAAGTTCTGAAATCTTACAGATAGCAAATTGTTCTTAAGATTAGAACAGGAGAGTAAAGCAAGAGAAGCTTCCTGCTCATTTATCATGTAAGTCTGCCCCTGCCCCTTTTCCCGGAATATCCCTCCACCATCAATGCACAATTGAATTACTGCTTGTTTGCATTCAACAAGGAGAAAGCTCCTCACAGGCTGGTGGGAGTGCCAGCAAAGCACTGGGTATGTACAAACCCATACACATAAAAGAAATTAAAAGACCACCATTAAAAAACAGCAACATCAACAAAGCAATCTCCAGAAAACAAACAACAAATACATTCAAACTTCAGAGGGAAGTTTTCCATTGAGCAACAGAACTCTCACTATGTTTTGTGACAGTAAGATAGGATATGACTTTAAAGTTCTGTCTTAATCAAAGCAAAGCAATGACTTGAGAGAGTATCATCTGCACTTCATGCCATTGTTTTTGAGGAATTGCAAAATTATGAAGAAATTATGTATTAACCCAGTTTTTCAGATGTTGGACGCTTAACTCTGTGGGAATCCATTCAGGAAACAAACTCCAGACACTTAAATAATTTATGCACATCAATTTGTGATCAACTGAACCTGTGGACTGTTGGAAACATGATGCTGGTGGTGCTGCTCTGTAAACAGCCATATGGTTGAATAACTTCATTTGCATGATTTGTTTCACTATCAAGTTACTGTGCAAAATATTATCATTGATTTTAACTGGCAGAATTGGGGTGCCTTGATGTAGACATGGGGGAAATAGGGCGTGATTGTAGTTCCCAGCATTCAGAAAACTACTCACAGCTTATTAGAAAAATCTGTGATTTTTCTTCCTTTTTCCTTTGAAATGACGCTTGACTCTAAAATGTTGTTTGTTGTGCAGAAATGCCAGAAGTTGTGCTGTCTGTACATACAGAATTTTGTGAATCCCTTCCAAAACCACATCCCACAAGTACCAGGTGAGGAGGAGTTCAGATTTCTTTCAGATTCCACTTGTGGGAAATTTCAGTTCAGCTCAAATTAGGTCTCTCATTCCTTTGAACTCACTTTCTTGACAACTAAACAGAAAGGCCCTTCAAAATTTTTAAATATATCTAGAAAATACTTGAACATTAATGGCCTTTTCATTTGGGGCTAATCCTAGGGAAAATCCCTAGGTCTCTCAGGAGATTTCAGGTTTTATTAGCCATTTGCAAATTTAGACATTTTCATGTAATTCATTAAAAAAAGATGAGGCTTGTGTTCTCATACACTTGCCAAAACCAAGAAAGATGTAGTACTAAAGCTTAGCAGGCAGCAGAAAAAAAAAAAAGTATTCCTAAGAGCTACAGTAAAGAAATCTGTGCTGAGAGCCCTTAGGCAGGCTGAAGGGGATGAGAAGAACCTGCATTGTGGTGGCATCTATCAAGATGTCCCTGTGGCTGACCAAGAGGCTTCTGTAATGTTTCCCTATACTGAGCTCAGAGCTATCCACTGATACGGTATGAGGAGAGACTTGAGTTTGTTTTCTTCCCTACAATCACTTACATTGGACCACCAGCAGAACAAGAGAAGGGGTAACAAACTGTACTCCCGACAAAGATTTTGTGTCTCATGATAGCAAATCAGGTTTTCATCTGTTAAAAAGCAGGAATACAATTTCAGTCCTAAGGTTTGGTAGGTAAATGTAAGAAGAAGTTGGGAATGCTCCATTTTCCTTTCAAAATTAAAAAAGAAACAACAAAACCCCCAACAAAGTGGGATAAAAAAAATAGACCTACTATGGCCTTGTTTTCTGTGTGAAGTTGTTAAACTTTGGGGGAATGATTTCAAAGCATGAAAGACTACACATCACTTGATAATTCTATCATTAATTAGGGAACTTACTGTTATAGTTTGGGTTTGACATTTAGAAAATATCTTTGAGACCCATCTTGAATGCTAGTAAGAAAAATAACATAGCAAGCCTTCTATGTTGAAGATACAGTATCAGTTTTGCTATAGCTCCCCTCAAGAGGGGATAAAAGCGTCTCTTTCAGCCATGGCTTTAATCCTACAAAACACAGATGTGCGATTTCATTTGCTAAGTTATTTAGCTAGTGATGCAAAACCCAGGTACATAGCTGACACCCTACTGCATTTAGACAGGTCCATGTACTAAGCAAATCTTAGCATCACATCCCTAAAGTCACTGAGATAGTGCAAAGCACTCAGGACTTGTGAAAGATGAAGTGCTGTATCACTTACAAAGGAAACACTCACTTTACAGTATGACAAATTTCTGCAAAACTGCCTTTAGGTACATGAAAATTCCTGCCTGGGAGACAAGCTTTGCTTCTGCAGCACAGTCTTCTCTGCAACCTGATTTTTTCTTAGCCGAAGAGAATGAAACACAGGATTTCTTGATTGAACAGATCTTGTTTTGTTTCTTTTTTTCTCTTTCTTTCAAAGGAATTGCTGATGTCAAAAAAATGTCAAAACACAATTAGGGAGGCCTTTCCTCCTCTTCTGTATGCTTTCTGACAAAATCTAATTATTACCTTCCAAGTAAGTTTCAAAATGATGGCAAATAAATGGAAAAAAAAATCCAAAAGGGCAACCAGGGATATGGAGCCAACAAGACTAATGGCTTAAGCATGAGCCTGTGCCTCCTGTTCATTGATTTCAGTGTATCTTTTGCACGTACTCTGGCACTTTCCTGATAGGTGATGGTCTGCTCACTTTAGATATCACATAATTTTGGTAATTCAGTAGAGCCCCATCATTACACAAGCTAAATGGATGTTGAAACAACCTACAAATAGCAAACCTGATACTTCAAACCCCTTGTATTTTGAGAAAAAAAAAAAAAAAGAAAAAAGAAAAGATTGTTTTTAAGTGAACTCTGCAGGTTTCAGCCTACAGGTAGCACTAGTGCATCAAAGATCAAAATGAAAACCTAAACCTATCACAATGCCTGACCTTTGATGATAAGGATTCTTGACAAAAGCTACTACCACAGGAAGATCTGCTAAAAAACTAAAATAAATAAGTAGGAAAGCACTGAGAGGAATCTGGGGCTGCAGCCAGCACGGTGTTTTGTCTTTGCCCATGTGAAGCAGATTAAGAACCTGTATTTTGAAAAAGATTGTCAGGGTTTTGAGAGCCACACAGTGCTCTGTTCTGGAGTCAGCATCATCACCGAAAGTCAGGCCAAGCCACACACTGCATCAAATCCAAGTGAGAGAAAAAGAAGTTGGCTTTCATTTACTTTTATTTTTCCCACCTGCAGGCTTAGGCTGATGCAGACAGTTGCAATGAGCCAGAATCAAGGGATTCATTTCTGGCAGACAGAAATCCCCAACAGCACTGAGCTGCTTTACATCTATGTCTCTTTTCCCACCTGGAATGTCCCTACAGTCCATCCTTAGGGCTAGCAGAACTTGTCACATATCATGCAGCTCATTAGTCTGTAAATAGTTGGAAGCTGCAATAGTGCTACGTGTCTTGTACAGTACCTTGTCCATCCAGGGTGCCATATAAATCAAAACAATAACTTCATTTGATGTAACTTTGCCTTCTCTTGCTAAGTGGAAATGTCAAGGGAGAAAATGGAGGAGAAGGAGGTCTGGTTTTAACACCTGACAAATTACCTGGTTCTTTACCTTGAGGGTGGTGGATCAGTGGAATAGGCTCCCCAGGGAGGTGGTTGGGGCACCATCCCTGGAGATATTCAAGGTGAGGTTGGCCAAGGCTCTGAGCAGCCTGGTCTAGTTAAGGGTGTCCCTGCTCACTGCAGGGCAGCTGGACTAGATGACCTTTGGAGATCCCTTCCGGCCCTAAACATTCTACGATTCTATGATTCTATGGTTCTGCAGGATGGCAAGTGGCTTACTGCAACTGTTTTCTTTTCTCCTATCCCTTTAGGGAGTCATCTTCAACACCTGCAGCTCCATGCTTCACAAGTGCATTAACCTTTTCCTATGTCCCCACCTAAGAAATCCTAGTGAGAGAGAAATACCCTCAAAGACGCCTAACTACAAAGCTGAGCTGTGATGACAGTAGTGTTGTTGATGGACTTGGTATTAAGGAGCTTTGTCACTTAGCTCTCAAAACCTCTTAATTTTACTGAGTCAAGAACAGATAAAATCTGATCAGGTGGGTAACAGCCTACTGCACACTGCTGGGGAGAATGGTGCATGAGCAGTGACTGGATTTTTTTTTCCCTCAAATTACTCCACTGTATAGATTTCAGTGAGAATTTAGCCAGATTAGATTCCTGCACACCCATGTACAAGGGTGCCAGGCCAAATATATAAAAAAATGAACGGGTTAGGTACCTATGGACACATATGTACAGTCAGAATTTTTATTAAATAATACATCCTGAATTGTAAAACTGTTCCTTCCTCCCTATAAGAGGAAGTCAAAGGTGATAATGTAATTTCAGCAGCTCAAATATAAGGAAAAACACTACAGTGTTTTTTTTACTATTTTAAAAGCTAGTTCCTGATTCTTGTGCATATTTCAACTATTTCAACTCAGTTTATTGAAATTTGACATAACTCCTGTATACAATATATAGTGATATAAGCTTTACTTCTTACAGGTGAACTCAGGGTAGTGAATAGCTAGCTAAACATTTATTTATCTCCCATCCCCCCCATTTGTAAAATGCTTGTGAATTTAATTTTGTTTTATGGATCACCCGCAGCTGTTTTCTTCACAAAAGAAGAAAGCAGACAAAGAAATACACTGGCAGGATAAGGTGACTGTTTTTAAAGCTGAGCTGTAACTTGCAGTTACATAGATTCTCTGAGTTTGTTCCTCAGTCAGTTCAGCTGCAAATGCTGAAACACTCACCTCTAGACCAGTCTCAACCTATACTCCTATGGTCTCCTCTTTCCATAAAAGAGGCAGGAGAAGTTTCCTCAGAATTACATATCTCTGCATCTGATGATTTCAGAAGTGAGGAAAGGCGTCTGAGTCACAGGTCTACCTTAGCTCAAATAACTAAAGAGGTATTTACCCCACAGTAGCCAAGGATGTAGACTCTAGCATGCAACACTTTACAGAGTGGGAAAGAGCAAGATCAGCGCTGTCAGTCGAACTGACTGAAGCAGGACTCTTCTGACTGTGGGATCTGCCACGTATAATGTGCGGCTTGTAACAAAGGTCAGGAGTTTGCTGCATGTACCTCCTGCCCTGGTGACAAAAGCTGGCGTATTTGTGGAGCAGACAGGACATGCTGTCGGTCTCCCCAAGGAAAGCACTTTGACATTCGACGAGGAGGGCTTGCCACCCGACAGCACTGTAAGAGAAACCTTGGGACCAGTTTTGAGATTCTCCAGGATGGGAGAGTTTGACTTTCCAATTTTCAGATATAACAAAAGTCATGGAGAAGACTGCCTGATGTTCTTGTCTGACAACATGCCTAGGAATTATTACGGCCCAGGTGGAATTTCCAAAAAACCCTTCTGGGTCATTTTTTTGGCAGTTTCATCACTAACTGCTGCCTGCAGAAAGACATAATTAAATCATTTTTAAGGACAGATGGGACAGTAATTATTTAGCTGCTGGATGGGATGCTGAAATGCACTTAATCCCCAGAATTCAGGATCTGGGATCCATTTTCATGGATTGTTCTGAGATTTTCAACTGTATTCTTCAATCTCTTAAAAATTATGTTGATATTATGTATCTCTTGTTTCAAATCCAGGATTCTTGCAAGAAGAAGGGGCACTGAGAGTTTCCATTCTTCCACCTTTTGTGAGAGAAGCAAGCCCCAAAATCTGTATATTTATAGCTCACTGCTGGGGAATGCAGTCCAGCAGAAGTGGTCGACATATATTACAACAGGACAGCAAGAACATCCTGAGGATTCTCCAAAGACATTTTGAAGGAATTTAGACCAAACATATATAAAAATTAGATCAGACAGCAGTGAGGCTCTATTCTGAACTCAAGCAGAAAGATAAAACAGTCAAAGCTGTCTTGCAATTGATGACCTCATTTAGTATTATGTTTTCTTATGCACCAGAAAATATTGGTCCTGCTAGGGACTCACAAAGCTTCTTTCCTGAAGAACTTCCCATTTGTTTGCTAAAGGACTTATATCCTCCTCTTTCTGTAACTACAGCAGGCAGTGAGAGATGAGCACACTGCATTATAGCTTCTTCTTTTCCTTAGAGAGACTTTTGGGGTTAGTGAACAGTGACATTACAAAATATATGGAAAGGAAGAGTGATCTGCTGGCACAAACCCATGAATTTTCTGGCAAGTTTTGATGAAAATTAATGAGAAATACATGCAGTCATGGTCATATTAGCCATTATTGACTCTCTTGGACTAGTTACCAGATGAAATCATGCCCTGGAATGCAGTCTGCTTTGCCAGAAGCTTTATTTCTTTCTGAAATTCAATTTTTCAACCCAAAAAAAACCACGTTCCATCTAAACTGAAAATACCAGACAGGAGTGTTACATTTTAAGCATGTACTGAAAGTTTGAGTAAAAATGAAAACAAACAACCCTTCTGCCTTGTTTCCTAGCACTGTCAATTTATTCAGATACTCCTTTCAGGCTGCAAAGAAAAAGACTAATACTTTTGGAGATCTGGCTGGATCCAGCACTGTTGAAAGTCAAACATGGCATATTCTGCTGCCACATCTCCCTGAAAATGAAGGGTCTTCTGGCATGGCATGAATGGGGGACACACTAAAAAGTGAGTGCTCTTGACCCTGATTCAGAGAAACATTTGAGCTGACCCTAGACCCATTCACACTCAGGGTAGGAAACTTTTACATGAATACTTAACTTCAGGCATGTTCTTAAGCCATTTGCTGTCCAAAATGGACCACAGAATTGAGAGAATGTACCTGTGCTGGTGTGTGTGTGCAGGGTGGTGGGCAGTGCCACAGCTTGTGCTTCAAAGTCCTGGCCCAAGGACTGGGACGCACCTACACTGGATGGTTTGGAAGAAGCAGCTCTGGGATGTCCAGTCTCTAACTCAGTGCACAACCACAACTGTAATTAACTAAGACCTTGGAACACCCAGCAGCCAAGACATCACCACTATGTCATCTAAAGGTGTAATGCAGTAGTTTACCCCTAAAACCTGTACAGTTATACAAAGCTATATGTTTGCCCAGTGAATGACTGAGCATAGGTGGGTAAGAACTAGAGTACCATTTAGCTAATTGTAGAATAGAGAAAGCTGAGTGAAAGTTGGTGATGTTGGACTTTCTTTTTAAAGATTGCTAGTAAACTGGTTTTGAACAACACTGCAAGAACCAGAAAACTGTTTCTGGTCACCTAGTCAGGAAAATCAAAGCCCTAAGGTTTTTCAGTATATTCTATCAGTGTGAATGGGAATACACTTACAAGTTGGAGAATGAGCAAGCTAAGCAGTAAAGCAGAGAGCAACCAGGTTGCTGAAGGATGTGCTGGTCCACACACCCTAAGAATGCTCCCCTGTGCAAAAATGCACATGCTTTAATTCCTGCCATACATTTACAATTTTGTTGGCTTATCTCATACCTGAAAGCTGGAATGTAAAAAGTGTGGAGAAATCGCTAATATGGGCCATATATCTGCATTCAGAAGATTGTTTACCTCTTTTGAATATAGATGCTTCATGCAAGTAAAAAGAAGACACTTTTTAGTAGGGATGCAGTATTCACAGAGTGCCAGGCAAGACTGAAAGTATGAGGCACACCTGGCTTACACTCATTTAGACTTGCATACAGGGATGTGAAGAGAAGCAGTGTTGTTGAGCTGGGGAGGGAAATACAAATCCTTGCAGGAGTTGTTTGCTGGAAGGAGGTGCTGTGGGAGCTGAGGCAAGAGTGTGGTTAGGTTTTCACTGAGAAACACTACTTTAAGAACATGAGAAAATTCACCGCTCTTCTTGTGAGACTTGAGCAAGTGAAAAATCAGAGTGGGACAGGACAGCCTAGTGCAGGATTCAGAAGTGCTCTGCCCTGGCCCAGTTCAGCCACTGTGGCGTTTTATCAGTTAATTCAGTGAGAGTGAAGCCAGTACTTAATGTTACTTTATTTGTGGCTGTGTCTTAGGGGGGACAAGTCATTCTTTACATTTACACCTCTGTATTGCAGTAAAGCACCACACAAAGGCACTTAAGCTTCATTTGGGCCAGCAGGAACTTTTTTTGCACTGATTGCTATGTCAGAAATGTGCTGTCTTTGATATTGAAAGGGCACAGATTTCCTTTCAGCAAATATGCATATAAGTGTAGCGGTTTGGGGTCAGGGCAACCCCCAGACCGATAACAGACCGCTCTCTTTTAACCCCCCTCCCTCCCCAAAGG
>WYEA01022542.1:35212-73040 GCA_033558465.1 Alcedo atthis
ACACTTGCTCTTATTAAATTGCATTAAATTTCTCCCTGCCCAGCTCTCCAGTCTGTCCAGGTCTCTCTGGATGGCAGTTTAGTTGAAATCCATCCTTCCTGGGGCAGAGATGGAGTAGATGACCTCTTGTCCTTTCTAGGTAGATCTTCTGCAATTCTGATGGAAGCAGAGAGAGCAGAAGCTTGATTACAATCCTTTCCCTGACAATGACTTTTCATTCATCCTTGCAATTACCATTAGCTTCTCAGATGGCTCTACTTGAGATAAAACTGGGATTAAAACACTTCCTAATTCATATGAACATGTGCCTATACACACCGGCAGAAATACAGACATGATGTATATCTCCAGTTATATTTGTGTCTATAACCATTTATCTACAAAACATACATCTACCATTTCTATAAATGTGTCATTCCAGATAATCATGAAAACAGTAGATGGGAATGAAAATGGAAAAGCAAAGCATTATGGCTAAATATAACACAACAATAATTCCAAAGCTGCTATTCACGACTGCTATTTTTAAAGCAGAGAGAGTTTACATGTCAGACTACTCAAAGTTTTCTTATAATATAAATGAGTGATTACAATTCCTTAAGCCAGAACAAATAACTGACTGCCATGGTGTGCCACAGCCATCGTATTCCGAAACATCATGTGTATCAGTAATATCTCCCTTTTGGGCCAGCATGTGCCAAACTCAGTAAAAAGTAAGCTCTCATATAAAGAAATATTCTCCAGCTCATGTAATACCGAGAGAAGCCATTGGAGACAGACATGAGAAAACTTAAGTGTGAAGGTCCCAGAAGGCAGAAAAAGCCAGCTGCATTTTAGCAGATGATTTTCAGTTAATGCCCAGGCAGAGTGGTGGTTTAAACTTCACTAAACCACATCACAGAACAGAAACAGAAAACAGAAAAATCTTTCCTGGCTTATCTGTTGATCTGTTGCTCTAGTGTGCTCCATGCCAGCAGCTGAATTATAATTTATGGTCTTGCATCTTACATATAAAATGTAGTTTACTACAATATATTTCAGAGGTAAGTGCACAAAATAAGGAATTAATATATAACAACCAGCCTTCAATTAGGTTTTTTACAAAATGTAGGGTAGCCAAACTTAATTGCTGATTGTTCAATCATATTCAGTATCTCAAAATACGTTTCTGCTCTTTGACAAGTACACATTCACAGATACCGCAGCGCATTCACTGGGGCCAGCTGAGATACCCGGTGTCCTGCCTGCATCTACATATATTATCTGTGACCGTGATAGAGCTGAATATGCATAGACAAGTTTTAAATACTTTAGAACTATTACACACACACACACATTTCTTCAGAGATTAGATGTCTGTTCACAAGAAATGACAGGAAATGACTGGGGAAAAATTATGAAAACTGAAATAATCACCATGCAAATCACCAAAGTGGGTTTGAGATGCAAAGGGATTTAATTCATCAATTTGCACAGATTAGGCAAAACTGAAATTCACTGCATTAAGAGCTCTTATTTATTTCTTAAAACCTTTCTTGGCTGCGAGCCATTATGTACTTGTACAAGATTAGAATTATTGGTGGGCTCTCCTAAAAGGAATGGAAGGGAGAAAATGGCAGATTTGAGTCATTAGGATCATCTTCTGTTAACTCCTGTATTTTACAAAAATATCCTTTTAAAAGCATAAATAGATGACAAATTGCCTGACTATCACCTAGTGGGATTCCTGGCCATTTCCACTCAGTAAACACGCTTCCAGGCAAACCACCTGCACTTTGCAAGTGTTCCTCCTTACTCAGGCTGACATGTACCATAGGCTGAAAGATTCATTTTAAAGATTGTTTTATTTTGTCCTGCCATGTGAACACTGAACAACTCTTCCATAATAGCAAAATAGCTGTTACAGACTGCTAAGCTAGCTCCCTTTTTATTTTAAATAATGTAAGAGGGCTGCCTTTATTCAAGATGAAGGATGAGCTATCCTGACAGCAAGACATTGTTCATTAGGCTGCCTGCAAATCTTGCTCATGTAGCTTCTATCAATTATCTCCAAAGTAAGCATCAAATCTTCCCTGCTCTCCTTATCCTCAACTTACTGCTATCCTGCTCCCAGACATCCTATGTTTGGATGGTGCTGCCTGTCCCAAACCCAATGTGGTTTGGTATGCTTCTGGGAACGAACTATAGTCATCCCAGCCAATTTGATTTACAATCTAGGACTTAATCTCAGGTTTTTATTGGTCAGGAGATTAGCACCCTAATGCATTTCATTACTTGTGTATCGGGAGACTCCATTTGTTGATTGAGGTTATTTGATTTGCAAGGTTTGTGGAAATAAATGCTTATTTTGACCTTGCAGTCCAATAAAGAAGAAAGCCAGCAATGTCTTAAGACAGTTCTACAACACAAAAATATACCCAGAGTAGACAAAGTAGTAATCTGTGGTTTTAAAGGTAACTAGTTTTCAAAACTGCATTTATACAGACCTGGTTTATCTTATACTTTAAAAACTCAGAATCATAGACTCATAGAATGGTTTGATATAGAAGGGACCTCAAAGATCATCTAGTTCCAGCCTCCTTGCCATGGGCAGGGGTACCTTCCACTAGACTAGGTTGCTCAAAGCCCCATTCAACATGGCCTTGAACACATCCAGGGATGGGGCAACCTCAGTGTCTCTGGGCAACCTGTTCTAGTGTCTCATCACCTTCACACTGAAGAATTTCTTCCTTATATCAAATAAAAATCTTCACTCTTTCAGATTAAAACTGTTACTCTTTGCCCTATCACTACACTCCCTGCTAGTGAGTCCCTCCCTATCTTTCCTGCAGGAAAATATATGTTTTGCCTTCCCATTAATCTGTCATCTTGAAAAAATGGTTGGTTGTTATCCTGATTTATAGGATTATTTTATTTTGTCAGAATTTTGTTAAAGAATCTGAATGTTTGCTCTGTCCAGATCAGGGTGAAAGCCATCACATCCCAGTGCAATGAATAATAAAATTCTACTGCAAACAGGTTACATGGTATTTAAAGACATAACTCCTCTAGAGTTCACCCATCTATCTATGATGCATTAAAAATGCCCTGCTTCTTTCAGCTCATGTAGGCATTAATAGAGAACTGGATAAAAATCTGAGTAAAAATGTATTTGTCAAGAGTAACATTAGCCAAAGACAAGTGGCTGCTTAATTCCAGGGTTATGCAAAAATTAACCATATGTTAACCTTTTTATTTGATTTACAGTTTATATAACTTTAAAAAGATCAGTCAATAACACTAAACATGATTTCTTGCATGACTTACAATGGTGTTCTTTTTTTTTACCTTGAGAAGTTGCAAAGAAACCACATGGGGCTTGTACTTAGTAGGATGAATAAACAAAACTTCAATTATTGGGATTTATGAGTTTTTATTTTTTGATTTACTAAGTTTTATTTATGTATAATACAGATTTATGTCTTGACTACTCTGAAAGGCCATGTTAATGTCAAAGATTATGACAGTGCAAGAATCAAGAGAATGAAGGCTGCGTAACTGACAAGACCTTTCAATTTAGGCTGCTTAAAAGCTCTAATATTTTGTTTAAAATTCCAACAGTTAACGAGCATTATTCAGAAGGGATGTCCTTGTTAGCAATTCAATAGCTCTACTCTTTCAATTATCAAGTAGGATCACACTCATGCTTGAATACCTAGGAGCAAAAATGGGTACAAGCCTTGAGCACAAGAACATCCTTTGAAAAGGTCACATTTAAAAGACATTCCAGGATGCAATATAGGGCAGCTGTGTTACCTCCCCCAAGAGCATAGCGTGTTTTCTCTCCTTTTAAATATAGTTCTGGGTAAATGAACAGGCCTAATTTTTCTCCTTGGCTTTGCAGAGACCTGCATGTAATATTCAGCTTTTGGTACACAGGTACTCTTGCTTTATGGCATGCACAGCATTCAAATTTTGGCATTTATTCTAATTGCCTGTGCTGGCAGTACAGCCTTCCTAGCCAGACAAAGGAGAGAAAGACTCCCCTGGATGATGATACAAACCATTCAAAACAGAGACCTATCTCTCTGTTAACAATATAAAACGCTTGAAGTTTGGTGCTCTACTGCTATTCTGCTGTGATGGTCTGAAGCTGCACAATTAATAGTGATTTATTATGAATATACATTACTGTGCTTAAGCACCTACAAAAAGAAGGACATTTTGGAAAATGCTAGATAAAATTTGGTTACATTAACATGCAAATTCTGTGTTCTTATGTCTTATGTTCATATATATGTATATATATATATATATATATATACACACACACACACACACACATATCCTCTAAGTGTGTTTGAATGTTCTCAATATTTCATTTGCTCTTGGGGGTAACTGAAGGTGCTGGTTGGGACTTTACAAGGCACAGTGGGGGAAAAGAGCCAGGTAGCCAGGAGTTCAGCTCACTCCTCCAGACCCTGTGCTGCTGTGCTGGGAGTGGTGCAGGGCTCTCATGCCTCTGGCAGTCACTGTTTGGCAGCTTGTTGGAACCTGCACCTCCTTATTGAGCTCCAGAAGAGGATGCCATACCTTCATTTTTTAATTTGGCTTTACATTTGTTCTTCTGTTTTTTGGTTCTTCCTGATAAAATGTCAATGGTGTTACTAACGCATGGCAGCCAGCAGGGATGGCTTGGGCATTTCCCCTTGTCCCTCCCATCTATATTCTAGCCCTCACAGAAAATGCGTATTTTTATTATTGCTTAAATCTCCTTCCCAAAACTCAGTGTGCTAATAACATTAAAACTGTTAACAGCAGTATTTCAAGGTAGAAGTTTGCTGTGCCCTTCAACTCCTCTGCTCAAAGAATATTGCAAGGGAAGAAAAGAAACATTTTCTATCAGAGAGATGACAGTGAGTTTGGAAGGCACAAAGGGTTTTCATTTCAGCTGCTATCTGTATTTTGGAGTTTGTTTCTATAAACTGTCACAACAGATAATATAGAAGACACAGGGGAAAAAATTTTGAAACTACACAGCTTTAGGAAAAGCCACAGTCATAAAGGTTGACTGGTAACTAACCAGATCACAACTTAGAAAGAAAAAAGTGACTTTGAAACCATGTTTTACATTGGGACTAGACCTCACACAGCAGGACAATCAACCACAACTGCTTCCAACAGGGTACTCCTGAGAAACCTCCCTTTCTGCTGAGTGATGACAGGGAATAAGAAAACAGATGATAAGAGGATGTTAGTTTACACTGTGATTATGTACAGATTCAGAATGTAAGACCAGTAAAAGTTGGTTTTTGCTCATCTAGGAACAACTGAAATGAAAACTAAGCACAGGTTTTCTGGACTGGAGAACCCTCTCTGCAAGCTCACTTGCTGCTTCCCACTCTGAAATGTGGGATAAAATGACCTCATTTAAAAAAAACCCAACAAACAACAAACAAATGGAAAACAATGTTCAAAGGAACAAAGCCAAAGGATGCCTGTTAGTCCACCATGTCCCCCTCTACTTTATTATAATGCCATATCCCACTGGGGGAACTTGCTTTTGGCACTGCTGCTGTCCTGCACTGCAGAGCCCTGGCTGCGTGGTGCTCTCCTGTGGGCCCATGGGGTCTGCTTGCAGTGAAACACTTAGAAGGAGTTGGCAGATCTTCCCCTCACTTCTCTTCAGGAAGAAGGAAACAAAGCACCACATTTATTTGTTGTTCCTTTGCCAAATTGTGACATGCAAACAGGCACACTGGGGAAAGGAGGTCTTGCCAGAAAACTAGCTGTCGCTGCTTTTCTCTGCTGTAAAATAAAGCATGTGTATTCGTGCATATGTGTGTGCATGAACTTGGATGGCGAGAGAAGATGAAGTAATGATTTTCTTCTCCCTCTCAGACCAATTAACATTCCCTTGGAGGTTTTTAATTAAAGTGAATGTCCGCCCAACAAAGAAGGCAAGTCTGGGAGGTTGACATCACACCTCCTCAAAAAAACTCACAGAGACACACCTCCCAGATAAAGGCTATTTATTATCTGCTCAAGAGATTTCTGGGATTCGTTCCCCTCTTTTGGCCTCACTGTGGCCAAAGAGTCCCTCTCTGACAGGTCCATACAATGCTTAATTGACTTGCCTGGGGTCATGGGTTTTCTTTCTTTAGGGAAAGCAGGACTTCGGGGTGGTGATGGAGAGAGATTCTGTCCTTTTGGCTTTTAATGAAAAGACTCCCATAATAATGCCATCCATTTGCAACCATGACCCCCTAGAAGATACCAACTGTTTTCCTCACACAGTTAGTGGGAACTGGGAAAAACACAGTGCTGAATTCTCAACAACTTTGGCTTTTTGTTTTCCTAATACTGTAAGAAAAAAAGCATTCAAGGGGTGACACTCCCCTTGCACTGAAGCTGGATTTCACAAACACCAAAAGCTTCAAATAAGTCAGTCTTGATCAGATACATGATGTATGGCTGACTGCAAACACATTTTCAACATGTAGGAAAGTTTTAGAATAGTCACCTATTGCTCACAGCCCATGGAAATCGTAAATAATGGCCTGAAGGTGACTGAGGTGAGTACTGAATGTTCATAGACCTGCAAATATGAACAGAAGAGCCCTCAGTCCCAAGTGGTGGTATCACTGCCGTGATTAATGACTAGGAGACATGCAACTTCTGTCCATGAAGCATGGGATTAACTACATTTTCCCCCAGCAGCACTGGATGGCAGCATGGACCCTGCAAACATGGTCCCGTAAGAGGAGATGAACCAATTGAACAGCCTGCTGCTGCCAGCAGGAGTGATACTGATCTCCTCTCACCCTTCTAGGACACAGTATCTTGCCCTTTCCTTTGGCCCTGCTCTTGCACTCATCTGGTGTCTCCTTAAGCCAAATCAGCACATCAAGCTTTAACACTGAAAACACATCAAGTCAGCATGCAATTTGCATCCCACCTTTATTCAGTTGGGGTTTTTTTTCAAGTTTAGTGAGGCAAATCCACTCAGATGCCAATCACACCTCAAAGGCACCGCAAAGGAAAAGGCACACATGGAGTGGAGAAGGGAAGACAGACAACCGTGTCTGCCCCTTTGGCAGCTGTTAGCTGTCATTTCAGCTCAGACTTTCTGTAAATGCAATCCAAGCAGTGAAGAGTGGTGGGATGGTGCACGGTTTGAATACACTTATTTTACATGCAATAGCACTATAATAAGACTTCTTTAGTGATTAAATATATCAGTAAATGTTCCCAAACAGTTTAGCCACTACAGAAGTGCCATTCAAAACTTTGTTGTAACTTTAGTTTCAGTACTTGCAGATGAGAATATATATTTCTAAACTGATCAAGGCTAGTGTCAAGTGTCTGCACAGCAGGTAGTTGCCTGGAGTGACAGATGGTGTGGGCAGCCACACAGCCCAGCTGACACAAACCTGGGCCTGAGCAGTTCCTGGCTCCCCCTGCTCGCCCTTCAGGCACAGCAGGGCAGCAGACAGGAGGAGATACTGCTACTGCCCTGAGCAGACCAACCTGGTGCTGAGCTTGCGCCCCAGATCACAGCCAGAATGGGAAGAAGTGAGGAGATGATGGTGTTTGCATCCTTTGTCTTTTCTGGCTGCTGGTGTAGGTAGACCTTGGTGAACTCACTGCATTTGTTGAAATCTGGCTGCTAAAAATCTATTTCTTTTTTCCAGAAAAGGAGGAAGGTGTCTACTGCTTGATGGAACTGAAGGTGGGGAGCTGCCCACCTCACTGACACATTGCTCCAAGAAATGATTTTGTCTTTGTGATTGTGAAATTCAATTTTTACTTAACATCCTTACTGATGGACTTGAGAGGATGTAGAAATGGTGCAGCAGAGGAATGGTAAATCAGCAAGGAACGAGTGCTTGAGGGAGCCTTCCCCTTTTTACCCCTCACAGCTTTAGGGCAACACTTTGGAGAGGCTGCTGACAGCACAGGGAATGTGTTGCCACAGGGAAGGCGATGGCAGAGCACTTGCCATCTGTGAGCATCTGTGAGATTCAAGGGCCTTTAATACACCCTTGAACTGGGTGAGGTCTGTACACACTGACAATTGTATAGAATTAAGTGTAACAAATTCTTGATAGAAAATGAAGAAAACTGGGATCCTTATTAGCTGCTCACAGTTCAGAGCTGGCTCACCACTGTAGTTTGTACTGGAGAGTAACACTCTCCCTGTGACTCATGCTCACTGAACATACTTACTGTGTTTGTTGTACTAAAATCAATTTCCATAATTAGATAGCAAAAAAAGAGAAAACAGAGACTGGAATGGTCTGAGTGCATACTGAGGAAGCATCTAGATAATGTAATAAAAACAAAAGGAAATCTGCAATTAAGAACCAGGACGTTCCATAAACTGTTTCTCTGATTTGACAGTTTAGTATCTCTTTTGTCTTGCTTTCTGAAATTAAAAGCTGCTGCTTTTGCATCCCCCCAGTGCTTTCCGTGCTGTTGTCAGGCTGCAGTGCAGTCCCCTGCTCAGAGCCAAATGCTGTGTGCACACCCTGCACTATGGTCCTGCCATGTCAAAATACAGTAGAACCTTTCCACATGCCCCCATCCTCACGCTGGATTCTGCATATACCTAAGGGCAGATGAAGCATACCCAGATTCTAAGGTGAAAGTATTCAGTTAATATTAACTATAAACAAAGTTAATGAACAAGTCCATGTCAGGAGAAAAATGCATCATATATTAAATGCTTATATATTAATATATTATAATTAATTCCCTTTAGCATTAATGCCTGCTTGGCCTGGAACCAAAGCAGCTGTCTTGAGGGATTCTCTGCATGGTACTCCCTCTTAAATTCACTAGAAGCAGACACTTATCCACTTTTAGGCCTTTTATAATGTTTGCATGGACAAAAATAGAGAAAGAGGCAAAGACGGGAGGCGTGGGGAGAAAAGAATAAAAACAAAAAAAGAAATGCAGCCTGAAAGTCAGGAAAAGCGAGTTTCCCGCAGCACAGCTCCGGGGGTGCTTTCTAAGTCTCTCAATAGTGATTCAGAGAGCTGACGCTTACTGGAGGAAACCAGGCTAAAGGATTATCTAAGTTTGCAATTGTATATCGGTTTGGTTATTTTACATGCGGCTTCTGATGTCCATTTCTATTCCAGAGACAGAGCTAAAAAGCTTGGCTTTGTTTGCTGCAGCTCAGAAAAGGTGATGTGGGGAGGCAGCTTTTATGAGTGCTGCAATGCAAAGAAGTCCATAATCTTTCCCAAGTCCAGTATTACTTGTCATTGTAACTTGGCTTTGTCTGCTGGTATATCAAATATACAAATTGCAAGAAGGTTTCCAATGTACACTGTAATGGGTGCTGCAATGTATTCTAGTGACCTACTGGGATCAGCAAAAAGTCCTGCTATTTAACATCCTCAGCTTCACCTTGACCTGAGCCAGAGGTTAAGTGAGTGCAGGGACCCAGTCACAGCAAAAATAACTACTTCAAAGAAAGACAAAATTAACTTGTAGAAAATATAGTAAAAACACAAGCGAATGGATAATGAATTATGTATTACTAATTTTGCATCAAATTATGTATGCAGCACTGCATTCATGAACTTTAGAGAAAGGAAGGAATCTTAACAGCAAAATTTTAAGGAGTATTATCAGATTGCCTGGCCTGTTACAAATAATCATAACCTCAGTTTAAGAATAAGTCACTCAGGTAGAAAGGGTCTCAATATGTGTAGAGCTGAGAACTGCCTCACACAAAGAGATTCCTGGGTCAGAAAAGTATCCTGTCATCATCTGAAGACTAAGGTACATCTGCACAAAGTGCACCAAAGGGACACTCCTACCTTTAACATGATGCCTTCACATGGATTGGACCTATCACAGAATCACAGAATGTTAGGGGTTGGAAGGGACCTAGAAGATCATCTAGTCCAACTACCCCTGCCAGAGCAGGATCACTTCTATCTTTGGCTTGATTTTGTGATTCTGTGGGTAACTTAACCTGACTGATTGTGTATCCTAGGGTTAAACCCGTTTCTTTGGAGGGGAAAAAAATCACCATTTCCATAGCTTCTCATCCCTGGCCATTTCCAAGTCTCTTTGACTTATTCCTAAAAGCCTTCATTTATAAAGTACAAAGCTTACTTTTTTATAAAGCATCCAAAACCCTAATAAAAGGGTCTGCTAACTCCACTGGCATTGCTATAGACCCCTGGCTTTTATACTGGACTTCCTTGCTCTGTGGGATGGATGAGTCTGAGTTTGTCCATCCCTATGTGCAGAAGGCCTGGCCTGTAGCCAAAAATACTTCTTATTGCTAAATATTGATTATATTTTTCATATCACTCAGGGCTGTCACAGCATTTTCAAGTTGTATAACAGCAGGACTGTGGCAAGGGATTTCATGGACCATCCTTCCACACTGTTCTATATAAATTGATTCAGTTAGTGCAACCTGACTCCATCAATGAGATGTTGGTCTGCAAGCTGCACCCAACATGTATAACAGCACAGGGAAATGCAGAGAGATTAAGGTCACACTGAATAAAGAATAAGCATAAAGTCTATAGACCTGTCTTTGTCTGTGGGCAGCTCTTTACAACACTGAACATCAAAGCAGCCATGTAAGAACCATCTGACACTTGGAAAGTCAGGCACGGCCCCCAGTGCAACACAGAGAGTGCCCAAAGGAGGGAAGGTGATGATTTCATATTGGCTGTGAGGGAAGATCATGTGTCCCTGTCAGTTTCAGGTGAAGCTTTCCACATCTTGCTATACAAAAAAAAATAAAATAAATAAATCAATCCATGGGACACAACACAAGGAAAGCAAGGGTCATTAGTTCTGCTGCTCACAAAATGACTTCTGTGCAAAAGCATATAGTCTGGAACAAGGCTTTTTCCTCATGTAGCACCCTCCAATGCTACCACTGGCAGCTTCTGCTGGGTAGGGCAGTGTTTCACTGCATCTTCTTCACCACACAGGAAAAAATATTAACTTCCACTGAAGTCACTGTTGCTGGTCTTTGAATTTCCTTTGCCTAGCATACACTGTAGATTAAGCAGAGTGACAGTATGGTGTGTCAAATTAAACTAACACAGCTCAATTCTTTCTGGATCTTTTACTATAGCTAAAACTGAAAATAAATGTCAGACAGTGACACAGCAGCACTAATCAGAGTTTTCCCTTTTTTATTTTAGGAGACCTTATAGTATTTTGTTTGTTTTTTTGTCAGGAAATTTCCAATCTTAAATCTTACAACTGCTAAGGTTAATAAATCTCCCCTTGTCAGGCTGTTCTGCTCCTTATTTATCATTTTTTCCTCTGTGCACATGCATGTTCAGAGAGCAGTGCCGTTATTATTTATGACACTACCAACCCTCTTGCCTGTTCAGACATTTTTATGACTTGTGGCCACATTCCAAAGCACAATGTTAAGGGACTTAATGGCTGTGGCAGAAAACCTTTCAGATATCACATATGTGTCAGCCTAATATTTTAATCATTCTCTGCTTCAGGTATAATGCCCTCCGGGGTTTGCCAGGTTACAGCATACTGATATATGTTTCAACAGCTCTGCCTCAGGAAGTCTTCATCAAAATTTATAGCAGGGCACTGCATTCTGTACAAGGGCATGAGCAGGCATGAATCTTGCATCTCCAGCGGCATCTTCTCCAGGTTGTAGTTGCTTGTTTTTTTTTTTTTTATGAAAACAGTTAATACACCTGAGCCACCAGTCATTTATGAACTGGCTTCCATTCCAAACATTCCCTATTACAGTGTATTTACTAATCTGCTTACCAGTGGTGTGACAGGGACAAGCTGGTCCTCAAGTGATGTGTGAATTCTCATGAGTCTCCTTGTGCTGGGATTACATGGGTCAGGGGAAGAGACAGCAAAGAAGTGATGGGGAAGAAGACACTGAAAGCTGGGGCTCCTGGTATGTCAAAAGAATGAGTTTCCAAGACTTCTCATAGATGTTAAAATAGAAGTAGAATAGGATTAAAAACGTGTCAGTTCAAGTAGATATACAAAACACATCCTGAGTGGGATGCCCTGGAGCTACAGGGAAGGCACTGACTTGACCCTTTCAGTGCCATCTGGCCATTTCTAGCACTGGCACCAAAGAGTTTTCCAAAAACGTCTTTTACAAGACCACTGAAGCTGTGGAGAACCTTGAGGCACAGATATATACCCCAGCTACTGCCCCTTCAAAGCACTGAAGGCTCAAATTATACCAACCACCTTATAAATGATGGGGGCTGTTCCCCAAAAGTAACCAAAATACCTCACATGCATTTTTATCCTGCCATCTGCCCAGCCTGCCACGCTAAATAATTATGCTCTCTCCTCAAAGGTTGCCCTTGATTGTGCAGAGGTGAGGTATGAAAAGGAGGATTAAGTCTCCTGACTCGAAAGCTTTGTAGGAAGGACTGATCCAAGGTCAGGCACACACATCGCTTTCCCACAATGCCCAATGAAAAAAAAACCTGAACTGCAGATCAAGAGAAATGCCAAGAGAACTTTGTTATCTTTGTTCCAATCCTTTAAAAATGAAACCTGCACCAAATTAAAATAAGATATGCAAGCAGGACAAAAATGTCTCTGGAGCATTGGGCATCACTTGAACATATGCTTCTGTATGTAAACTCAGACTAGCCTGAAGGAGAAGCCCAAGCACAAAACACACCCCTAAAAGAGAAGACAAGCATGTTAAGACTAGCTGCATTTAGAGAAGGCCTTTCCAGAAACTAGTTCCTGAGGCTGCATTTAAACTAAATATGATGACAAAAAATTGCACTCAGAAAGATATTTTCTGCCTCAGGATGCAAACACACCTGTCTACAAGCTCCTGTGACTATCAAAGCCCAAACCTGTTGCTCTTTCTACTACAGCATCCAGTGCAAATTCACGTTTCTTAATAAGTATTTGCAAGATAAACTCCTTCAAAACTATGTTAATAAACCCCTCAATATAAAATAAGCAAAATCAAATGAATACTGTTTAAATATTACAGATCAAAGAGGTCCCAGTTTTACCTGCCTTCTTTTTTTTTAACATCCCTCAAATTAAAAAATTACTACAATAATATAATGCCCACTATTGGCTCCTTGTGTCTTTGCATGTCACTCCTTGGTCACAGCATTTAAGAAAGATTTGGGTACAATTTTATTTTCTTTGGTTTTGTAAGTTTTACATTTTGAGACAGCTCTTCATCTGCAACTGCAGATGTTAAACAAATTAGAAACCCTGCAGGCCCAAGAATACTGGATGTCTTTCTGCTATGTTTGTCCAGCATCCAGCACAGTAAGAGTCTTGTTCTGAGAGTCTTCTCCTGCACAGTACTGCTATGTGAATGTGAAGCAGGGCTAAAGCCAACATCAATGCAGTACAACTCAAAAAAACCACATATTAGTGTCTTCCTGACCCAGAATCTCTCACAGTTCAGAATAAATATAGCAAAGAATAAATATCATGTATTGTGTTCTCTGCACTGGTGACATTAGGAACCTCCAGTAAATGCTCCAGATCATATGATTATTTCTCAACGGGAAGGAGGTGTTGGAGGCAACAATTCGCTAAAGAAGAAGGAAGCCTGGAAAGCAGCACTTCTTGCTGGGTAACTGCTTGGCACCAAGGTGGCATTTAGCATAGCTTAAGTGCAATCCTCACTTCTGTGCTGACTATAAGAGGGAAAGACATCCTGGACTTTGAGGGTGAAACAAAGAAGCATCTCCAGCTTTGAAGGAGAAAGGACAGAGAAAGAACTGTTCTAGACCTCAAAAGAATATGAGAAACAGACCACTGATTGGTGATGTTCTCTGCAATGCTTGCAGTCCTTATGAAAAACTCTACAGGAAAAAAAGGATTTTTTACAGCAGGAAGACTTAAAGAAATGTGGCTCTGTAAAACCAGCCTCTCTCCCCTCCAGAAATAAGCCTGCCATTCTTAGTCTCATCCTATATATGCCCTTTCCCTGTGCTGCCTCTGAGACGAGATGCTTCTGCCACTGTCATCTTGATACAGAGAAACTATCTCTGCCAACAAATTGACAGAGAATTTCAGTCTTAATAATCATCCTGCCCTGCACTTCAGCCTGATCCACATCCCAGAAGGAAGATTAATCCTCTAAGCCTCTCAGCTCCTAGAAACGATACTTACAGGCAAACAACTATCCCCACTCATTCTCTTCCTCAGATGATAATCAGAAAAATGTCTGTATTTGGCTCACTATGACAAGCTGATTTTAAACCTCCTAAGGAGCACAAGCTTGTTGGCTCTAGGGATAACCCTGCTCGCCCCTCTGCTTCAGTCGAGCAGCCTGGGAAAGAACACGGCAGGCCATCTATGGAAGGGTTAATGCAAGCTGGTTACACAGGCAAATCCTGAGCTCAGCACACATCTGCAGCACGTCAGGCCTCCCCAGGCACCACACAGCTAGCTAGAGAGGAAGGCCCTGGTAATCCTTGAGCTCTTTTCTTCTCCCAGACAGTACAATCACAGGTGCTGTTCAACTTGACTTCAGTGTATACATCACTATTAGCAAATTCTTTTGATTTGC
This sequence comes from Alcedo atthis, assembly GCA_033558465.1. Lineage (NCBI taxonomy): Eukaryota > Metazoa > Chordata > Aves > Coraciiformes > Alcedinidae > Alcedo > Alcedo atthis. Next base: position 49,743 of record WYEA01022542.1, read on the forward strand.
AAAATGACAAGTAGATATGGAGACATTATGATCATCTTGGCATCTTGGTAAACCAGAATCCATTTACAATGAAGTTTGAAGCTAGATGGCTTGTTAGGAAGGCAGCTAAAGCTGTCCCTATAAAGGAATTGATAACTCTGAAGATTCATCCTGCCACACTTTAGTTCAGAAAAGGTATTTTGTAAAGGTCTTGCAAGGATAAGAAAAGCAGTGAATGAAGGCATGAAGCACTATGGTCACATCATTAAAGAAAGATTTGTGTACAATTTACTTTTATTTGTTTTTGTAAGTTTTCCATTTTGAGGCAGCTCTCTATGCTTTATCCTGCAAACTTTGTTTTTCTTATTTATAATGTAATCCATTTGAATGATGAACCTTAATTTTTAATGTATTTATAATACAATCTACAAAGATAACACAGGAACTGGAGCTAGTAAATTATACATTTTTTAATATGTAGACAATATACATGATTTCTGGCTGAAGAAAATTGCCTTTCAGTATTTTATTATCCTCTGGAATCAAAAGCGCCTGGAGAATGACAGGACAGGCAATAAAGTATATACAACACAGACAGCTTATGATAGTCTATGGCTGCTTCACATTAAGATGAGGTTAATTAGAGCAGTGATATAAAGGAGGCAGCAGTGGAAACAAGTAGTCCTGCAGGGAGAAGAAATAATGTGCTCAGCCCTCTCCAGGTACCAAGGTAAGCAGAGAGGCTGGGCACATTATTAATAGAGAGCACAGAACCAACAACCAAGGAGTTATGTCCATAGTAAATCTACCTCTAGCTTTGGCTTCAAACACACAGTAAAACAAGTCAGAGTAAATACTGCATTTCTGGGAACGAAGGTGAAGTTGAAAGGCACAGGTAGCTCAGGTCTTCCATGGTAATTTAGTCTACATGCCATTTCATGCTAGATTCAGGAATTTTCTGGAATTTGCCTTGCTAACAAAGGTCATCACTGCACGTCCACTGGTTTCGGCCAACATGGCATCTACATGGAACCACAGCTTGGGAGGCAGCTGTGTCCTCCAATTGACATGTGTTAAGAGAAGCCCTAGGAAAAAATCCTAATCATCTCATTGCAGCAAAATGAAAATGAAAGTGGATGTGCATGGGAACGACAGGAGCAGCATAAGAATTTATAGTTAACGTTTAATTACTTGACAGCTAAGCAAGTCAGAAAAAATGCACAGACTTAATTGGTCTTCATCTAAATGTCTGCAAAAAGAAACACTTTTCTTTCAGCAGCTCCACGTTTCCTTCTTGTTCTTTTGGCAAGGTGTTTAAATGTTTAGGGATCATATATTGTCTGAAGGCCTGAGAGCACACAAGCCAGGAGGGTCATTTAAGAAAACTGTGATCTCAGAATTTGCTGTAATGATTATTCTTTTTTTTTTTTTTTTTTTTTTTTTTGTAAATCACTCTGAGGAGCCTTGATTACTTCAACACCTTCCTAATCCTGCTCTCAGGGAGCTTTTGCAAACTCACACCTACATTTTGTAAGCTTAACAATGAACCATTCTGCAGTGAGCTAGTGAGTTTGTAACACATTCTCCCACTCAAATTGGGCTGTTTTAAGTATAAGAAATCAAATCAAAGGGCTGTGCTGTAACTAATCCTTCCACCCTTCAAAATTAAAAATTAATTCAGTATGCTTAATAAAACTAAAAGTAAATAAAACCCCATAAGACTGGAACAACTGATCTAAACAGAAGATTTTGTAACAAACCCTCAGGCCTCCAGTGTTGAAATTCAACTACACGGGAAGGTTCCTTTTTTTCTACTTGCTTTCTTGAAGGCTTTCTTGAAAAAGTTCTGTCACAGGACTAATTCTGTGTAACTATAGTGTGCTAATTGAAATGCAACCCATAATTTCCTTCTAGGTGGTTTGTTCTTAATATCTGTTCTGCATCAGGATTTTGATACTTAGATGCACCCACTGTGACATCAGGAGGGAGGAAAACACCCTATTTACTGTAGCAGAGATGATGAAAAGCAGAGAAATCAAAGGAGAAAGGAGACAGAAGGCTTTGCCTCTTTAGTGAAGGCCATTCCATATTCCCCATGACTCTCCAATGCTGGGCCAGCACAGACAAGTTGGCACTTGATGCCCTGAAGGAACAGGCTGGCAGTTTGGCATGAGGCTTTGAAAGACAGCCTGGGTTTGGAAACCATCCTTGCTCTCCAGCTGACACCTGACTTTGGACAGAGCTCAACAGGAAGCAAGGCATCTGGAAAAAAGCCTGTGATTCCTTGTCTAGGGAACAATGAGAAGCTAATACAGCAGCCTAAATGAGACATGACTCAATTAATGAGAGCTGATGGGGCTAATGACTAAACAGATGGTATTCCTAAAAAAAGATGAGGGAGGGGAAATATAGCTGTGATAATCGACCTGCTGCAGTGCACATGGCAACTCTAACAGTCTCTTGCAGAGCACTGAAACCATTGAGAGAAGAGTGCTGTTTGCCTCCAGTGCAGGTCAGAGCAAACTGCAAAAGGGCCCCACTCTGGACACCTGGACTAAGGCAGGAAGAAGAGTATTTTATTGAAAAAGCCTCATTCTACAGTCACCAATAGGCTGGTAGGAATTGTGTTACAACTATGATTTCTATCTCTACATATATCCGTTATTTTTGATAAGCTACAGCAGAAGCACTTTGCCCAAGTCTTTCAAAGATGTTAAGTGCCTAAAGCTGAGACATGTCTTGAACGGAAGGAGCTTCTATTTGCAGAATACCATAGAGTGCTGTTGTCAGCGTGTTTGTGCAAGAGTAACTCAAGGACAGACAGACTGTCCCCTCTTAAGACACTCATACATTCCTGGAGCAGCCTTGTGAAGGTTTGACTGGACTTGATCCCACTTACTGTTAAACTCTGTTGCAATTACAGGTCAGATGTTATGGGCCACTGGATTGTCAAGGCTAGTCAACATTAGAGTGAAGAGTGGCCTCTTTCCTTTTCCATGATATGTCAGCTACAATTATATTGGTTACATTTTATCACAGGCCTGAGAAACTGTAATGAGCATAAACTTAGAGATCAGATCAAAATACAGTGCTTCCAGTTCCAACTAGCAGCCTCCTTACCCATATGTTCATTAATCAGCCATTCTTCAATTAAGCTGCTGTGATCAATACATACAGTGTTGCTAAAGCTTCCTGTGGATTAAATACGCCACTGTAGCCTGTATGTTCTGATAACAGGTTTTGCAACAATGGGCCTCTCTATGGTGTTTGCCAGCAGGAGGGAAGAGGGAAGGTTCATCTTGCTCAGTGATGCATTATGACTGACAGGAGTGTCTGCTCTGGGGTGAACTCTGGAGTCCCTCCCCATAGACTGAGCTAGCACACAGCTGTCTCCCCACACCACAACCAGCCTACTGCAAGCATTAGAGGCACTCTCATCGCTTCAGATTTTTGACATTTAGAAACAGGAAAAAAAAAAGAAAAATAATTTAAGAAAATGAAATTTTCTATTCCTGAACCCATAAAAATACTTCCCTTAAAAGAATAGTGCCCAACACATCTTTTCCTACTTATGAGCGTCTCTGAATTGGACACTGTAATGTATCACTTTTCACACAGGTCTCAGTCCTGCCAAAGGAAGAGACCTTTTTCTGACATCCAGCAACCTGCAAGAGGCCATTTGTGCAAACCACCACCACCAGTAAACCTTCCCTTTACACCAGGTCATTTTTCCAGAAAAGTCATCAACAGTTAACCATTAGCTTTAGCCAACAAGTGCAGGATATTTCTGTCTCTGCAACAGGGGGCCTAGGATGTTTGTGATTTATTGTCAAGCCACATAATGACAATTTTTCCAGGAATATTTGAACAGGTGCCAACCATCCCAATTTCTAAATGCAATTATCTTGATATGCCTTGTGACTACAGATAGTCTGTGACAGGAAACTGTTTTGAACACAAATGGTCTCACCAATTGCCATGAACATACGGGACACAGTAATGAATAATTTTATGGTTAAGGTGGGGAAGAGTTATTCCTCAGGGATGACTCTGGGATGACCTGGTGGGTGTATGACATGCCAAGGAAACAGGAGTGAAATCCTGCCCTCTTAGCTCTCCTTCAAAAGAAAGAAAAGAAACAACAGCATGGGTATGTCTAGTCTTGTACTTCCTATAGAAGTACATTAAAATATGCTCATTAAATTCAGAAAGGTTCAGGGATGCATGTACATACAACTAATTCAAGAACAAAACCAAGAAAATAAATTAAGTTCTCTTCTTCTGTTTGATACCTGCTTTTGAATGAATGCCCAAAGCCAGCCAAGGCTGACTTGGTTGAACCTTTCTGCTGACTCTGGCACCAAGAAGCTGGGCCCATCTGCCTCCCAGTGAAAGCACATGGGAATAGAAATTTAAAAGGACTGCTTGTGAGGGAAGGAGGAGGAAAAGAAAGCTCTCACGTGACAGCCTGAAATTACAGACAATAACGCAAGACTCATTATTGTTTCAGTTTTAGTTACTCTAAACAATTACATCATAACTCTTAAAAAAACAACAAAAAATTGTTTCTTTGTCCATGTTCATATTAAAAAAGTTCCTCCAGCTCCACTTCCACTAAGTACATAGTAGCATTGCATATCCCAAGACTAGTTCAGATCAACTTCAACAGTTCAAAGCAAGAAAGCATCCCTGTAAGACAGGTGAACTTTTCTCCTAAATTAAAATGCAGAATTATCCTCAAATAAACAGTGCTATTCCTTGTACTGCGATGGAAAAGTTGATTTACAAATACAGAAAATCTTAGACAAAAAGCAGAGGGGGATTCTTATGCAGAAACACGAAAGAATTAAACTGAACATACTGGCACAGAATCAACATATCTTTCAGAGAAAGGCTGACAGTCCTGCACAATAAATCTGCTCCCTCTTTTGTTACAAGCCTGTCTGTGAGAACACTCTCCACTAAAAGCATCAGTATAGCAAAGTTCTATTTATAGCAATCTTCATGGCAATTCCATACTACTCTCCCTTCCTACTCCTTTTCAACAATCACGATGATCATCTCTTGGATGGTATTAAAACAAGGGTGAAGCTTGTGTTTCCTCATTTTAAGAAATAGGATGTATTACACAGGAGGATGAAAGAAAAGGTACTAAAATAGTGATGTTCAGGTTTTGCTGGTGTGAAGTCAGTTCCATATGCATATAATTTTTCTTGATTTTACCCACTCTCATCTTCTGATAATATCCTTCATGGAAAAGAACCAGCTGCACAGCTGCTTATCACACTCTAGGGAGAATACATGCAAGCACACGTCATCCTGTGTGCGTGTGAGCTTTCAAGTGACTTTTAAGGCAGAGGTTTTTAAGGGACTCATTCAAAGACCCTGACTGACAGCTGCAAAATTTGTGCTCCAGTATCATGCAAGAACAGGTATAGCAAAGACAAAAGCAGCAGTTTTGTCTCTTCAGTTTTACTTGGGCCAATGAAAGCCCAGTCTTTTGTTCCAGCTATACACTAACTGCACCTACAAACCTTTTTTTTCTCTTAAATCTTTTGATCATTATGGCCATAACATTACCATTGTTACTACTGATGCTGCAACAGCAGAGATTGCATCACATCAAGGGAAGGTGATTTGTGTTCTTTATTTGTTCACTCCTTGATCTCTGAGAAAGAGTGTCAGTTTTGAGAGTGGCAGCTGGCAGGAGAGTTGCATGCAATTCCCACATTTGGTACAAAATGGAGCACTTCTTGATCACTGTCTTTTTAATTAGCAACGAAATCATCCAAGAGTGAGGCTGTACATGTGCAGCAAGATTCTCTGGGTTTTCTCTCTTTATTCTCCCATTTTCAAAATGAAAGATTTTTCCTTGCAATCACATTCTCTGAATGTGGTGTGCATTTCTGGCCAGGACTGCCTGCATTTGAGGAATACAAAGAGAAAACCAGGGCAGGGACACCATTCTTGTGGATCTGACCCTTAGGCACAGGTTAGTCAATTGCTGGGAGAGAAAATAGCAGAAACAGAATACTCATTTTTGTTCCTAGGAATTTACACTTCTGAACAAAGATTCCGCTGACACACACAGGTTGTTAAGCTTTCATTTTGTTGGGTGCGGCTCCAGTTTTAGTACTCCAACGAAAGCAGCTGTGTCTAAACATCTTCTTTCAAGACACTGCTTTCCCCTAATCGCTCTATCCTGGGCGAGCGCTGTCCTCCTTATCCCTGCTGCCAAGCATGTTCAGGGACCTTAAAAGCCATCACAAGCTCAGGGCAACACAAAACCAACCTGCATACTGTAGGAGCAGGATCTTGATTAGCCAAAGGACAACCAAAGAACAAAAGGTCTCTGGGAGAAGGGTGAGGGATTTTTCAGGTATCTAATCAGTACACTGAGAAAAAAAACAACCAAAACCAAAACAAACAAAAAAACAACAAAACTAACAACAAACCAGAAAACATTTGCATTATCTGTATCCCTCCTGAATCAATTTTCACTTTACTATTTAGATTTTTTGTAATTTTCTGCATTAAATTAAAATGCAAACAATACCCTTGAAAAATATTTAAAACGAGAAATTTGCAACTTTCTTTAAAGTCTGACACAGGCAGGTTTCTGCTTTTATCTGAAAGCTACATTTCCAGTCTGATACTTTTATTAAGTAACTCAAACAGTGAAGTATGTAAGTTTCAATGTAAACAGCAGAAATGAGGTGGTGACACTACCCTCAATGACTCCAGCTCCAGCTTCAGTTTATTCCTGCAAAGACCTAACCAGGTAAGCTGTGTGATATTAAAATGAAACTGGCCAAATGCCAAGCAGACCATCTCTCGATACCTTTTCCCATGCATCTTCAATGTTGCTTTACCTTCAAATTTGTAAATCCAAAAACTTTCATGGTCGTATGAGTTTTCAATTATTAAAACATAACTGAAGTCTACAGAAACAGGCACGTGATATTCACAATAAAATCCCAGCACCTTCTGGAGTGTGAACAATTTGCCTTGGGGAGCATTGCTGTTACTATAATGTGGATTTATTTTCCATTTATAAGTAAAAGCAAACAAATACTAGTGTAAAATTTCTTATTGCCATCACAGTTAACAGAAAACAAGCTATCATGAAGGAGTGAGATGTCTTTGGATACTGATTATGCACAAAAATGACACCTCTATGAGTTTTGTTTTGGAGTTTGAATGAAAAATTATTTAACAATATCAATGTTTTTCAGTAACCCCCTGGCAAGCACTTTGGAATTTCTTATTTTTCTTACTGTAAATGAAACTATTCAAAATCACCTGTTTGGTTTTTGTTTGTTTGTTTGTTAACAAAATGATGGTATTTGGTGCAACTGCTTACAGATGATAGAATCTGAAAAGTAATTTATTCCACTTTCCTGACTCTTTATGGGAAAAGCGGCCTTTTGTGCCTGTACTCAGCAAAGCACAGAGTGTCGGTCCAACTGTAACTGACACATGAGCCTCCAGCTGTGAATTCCTGTATTATAAATTTTCACAGCTCCAAATGCTGCACTTAACAATCACATATTTTAAAAAGGATCTTAGATAATGAAGAAACACACCCAGAACAACCACCTAGAGAATTAATGAACAGGAAAATGCTCCTTTGCTGAATTTCTTTTGATGCTCGGCAATTGCATATTTTCTATAAGGAAGAAAAGTGTTATATATGATGTTACACCTTCCTTTATGTATTATATCTGAATCTTCTATATATAGATAAGTGTCATATTGATCTTCACTCTCATTTCAAAACGCTATTCTTTCAATTTAGGACCTTAATTCTCAAAAGGTTTTTGTATTCTTTTCAGTGGAAAAAAGCACCACCCAGAAATCACATTTCTTCTGCCAGCAATCTCTGTAACAACTCTCTAGCCAAAGCTGGAGGGCTCCTGTTATCAGAAAAGCTACCAAAGCAGCCACAGGTACCTGTGGCAGGTTCCTGATCCCCAGCAGGTACTGCTCATCCAGCTGTAGCATTCTGTCCATTCACATGAAAGATGAAATAAAATGAAATAAGCAGAATTTGGTGTGACTGAAACCTTCTGAAATGTTAGTAAAAATCCCACAGTTGTATTCTAGTCTTTACACTGCTTCAAAGCCTGGAGAAAAACAAAAACAACCACCACCAACAACAAAACAACCCAAACCACTCATAATCCCAGACAGTAAAACCTGTTAAGGTAATGAGGAATTAAGATCACTAATACAGGGAGGCTGCCCACAGCTACTTGGCAGAGAACTGGATCTGCTGTGTTAAATGCCCCATGTCAGTGGGGCAGCAGATGTGAAAACCAGCAGTGTTAAGGGTAACACCAGCTAATGGTGCCTCCTCACAAAACCTGCAGTATTCTAACATGGAACCTTGACTTCTTATATTTAATCTCTAACCAATTTTATCTCCTGAAGAGTTCCTTTGAGAGAGGTGGTTAATAAGGAAGACGCTATAGAAATAAAGAATACAGCTGATTGTATATGCAAATCTGTGTGTGAATTTTCTTTGGTGTAGGGGGATTTGCAGATGAATGGGTTAATGATAAAAGCAATTGCTGTTTTTTTTCCTTTTTTTTTCTCTTGTCCACCTGGAAGGCTCCACAGCTGAACAAGATGGGATGTGAGAGGGGGAAGAATACTTAAGGACAGAGAGATCAAAAAGTACAGACAATTTGACTGCTTAAAATATTTCTGGCAAGCCTGATAGCACTGGTGGCAGAGGAACTCAATGCTGCCTTGTAGGAGGACTTGCCTTCAGACATGACTCTGAGACAATATTTTTCCTTAAAGTCTTCGCTTTTATTTCTTTGGAAATCGGACAAAGAGCAAGAGAGGAGCAAGCTAGTGGAAGGAGCAGGCACCAGGGTGCTAACAGGAGGGATGCCTGCAATGTGAAAGGATGGAAAAGAATAAAGAGACAGAGAAATAAACAGAGAAATAAAAAGGCAGGAGTCTGAGCCCTCCAGAAGCAGTAAAGCTTTCCCTTCTTTTCTTTTCCGTACCTTTGGAAGCTGCTGCTAAGGCATACTGAAAGGGGTTTTTGTCAGAAGCCCTCTCTGCAGATGTCTTCTGATCCCTTTGGAGGCATTTCAGCCCCTAATACAGCTGTCACTTTCTGCCTGCTGCTCTAACAAAAAAATGGGGGAAAATATAATACTAATAAATTTCTGCCTAACCGACCGAACTGCCACTGACAGCCACCCACTGGGGACTTTGGCCTGCATGGGACACCCTGCTGACTGAGAGAGAGGCCCAGGGCTTTAAACTGCTTTCACGCCACATTAACACCCTGCCTAGCAGAAGCAAGATGGAAGAATCCGGGGCTGTCTGATCCCCTGAGCTACTGGGAGCTGCTGCTCTCTCCCACCCTCCATCCCTCCTGCCCCTCTCTGTGCAAGTGGAAGCGAACAATACTTTTCTCTCAATGCAAATGCAAGGGAGAGGGAGGCGAGGAAACACCTTACACTTGCCCCCTTCCCTCCCTCTTCTCCCCTTTGTGAGTTCAAGCAGATAATAGTGAAAGCCGAGGCCCATCTGTGGCTTCTGAGCAGACTTTGTCCCAGTTACTTAGGCTCATCTCTAAGCCTACTTTAGGCTCCCTGCAGTTTAATGCATCTTTAAGAATTGTCATTCCATCGCTCCCTTACTCTGCCCCCTCCTTACTCTCTCCCCTGTACCAGTCTCGTCTGCTCCCAGCCTCTCTCTTCCCCAATTAAAAATTCTTCACACTTCAGTGAGTGTATTTTCACCACTGCTTAGCTCAGAAATGCGCTCTCCTCCCTCTCTGATGCATCCATCGTCCTGCTGAATAAAATCTGGGCTGGAGGAGCTCTTTTCATATATAATTTATTTAAAAGCCCTGTCTTGCATCTCATACTGAGCCATCAGTGCGTCAGGCTGCCTTGGGACAGCATCTCAACACTTAGAAAACTGCCACGTTAAAATTTTCAATGCATTTGATCACCTTCAACATTCAATTCTTCTGACTTTATTTCCTCACTTATTCCTGTACAAAAGGGTGAGGATCAGGTTAGAAAGATGAACCTCTGGAAGACAGAATTCATCATGAAAAAAAAATCCTGAATTACCTTCATCTATACCTATTAATATTTATTCGTAATGGGGCAGCACCAAGACAGACACAAACCCTGCCACAAACAGAATATATAATGCCTGCCTCACTGGTCCCTGATGGGGGCAGGGACAAAGAGTTCTCCGTGGCTGAGACCAGGATTTTCCCTTTGTTCTGCCCTTCTCTGTTACAGTGACCTAGAGTTTTACTGGACAAAACTCTGCTTGTTCAAGGACCTAAAAAACCAGTGATGTCCACAGTTTGGGATTTTGTTTCTCAGGGAACCAGAACGCATTTGGCAGCCCACAGATATGGGTACATCTGAAGATAAACTCTTCTTTATGAAATATTTAGTGTATGACTGCCTGCACCTAGACCTGACGAGATAATTTTCAGTCTTAGGTTCCTAAGCAGATAAAGCAGGAAGAGGACAGGAAGGAAAATAGTAGCTTAATGATACCAAATGACTTGCTGAAAGACACAGCAGATCAGGGGGTAGGGGCAGGGAATGAGTCTCAGTCCTGTTTTTGAAGTTTTCCCCTCAGATCAGGATTGCTTCAATTTCAATAGAGGGAGTCTGGGAGGACCCGAGCACAAAGGCAAAAGCTCCTTCAAGGGCAAAAGCTCCACTGTATGTGAAGAAGCCTTAGTTCTTGAAGCATTAGAAACCTGTGAAGAAAAAGGTCTTTCTCTGAGGCATGAAAGTCCTTTCAGTTGTTACATGGATGGCAGATCCACTTAATTCTGAAAGCTGAAGAGCCCACATCTGACCACCACCTCTGATCCTCACATGGAGTCAGACCTCTGATTTCATGTTCTGGTAAGAGACAGTGGCCTTGACTGAATCTATTGTGGAATTAGGATAGTAGTAGCTTTTCTAATTAAAAATCGCAGGGTCCATTCCAAAGTTGTGGAACAGAGTGGAGCAAAAACAGTGCTCAAATCACAGCCTTTACTTTAGCTAACAAGTCATTCCAAGTAGGAAAAGAAACTGAGCCATTCATCTCCCTCCCTTCTGTGCCTGATACCAGTAGAAAGCACCAGTGACTCTTACAAGTCCTGGGCAAATCCCAAATTGGAGTTCTCTACCTGCTCAATTCTACGGTTTTTGGCACAATTCCCATGACACGGGCAAGATGCATTTGCAGAAACCACAGCACAGGGTATTTCTCTATGCAAATGAAAAATTAAATAGTCAGATCAGAGAGAATGACTTTTTAGTGGCATGGAAGACTACTGCTTTCTCCAGATGGTCTGACAATGCTGTGCAATACACGGAAGAAATTATCTTGGAAATGCACGGGGTTTGCTCACAGACATGATCCTTAAATTCTAAGATCTCTTTGTATTCAAGACAGATATGAGCAAAAGGATATTCTTCTGAAAATAAAGGCATTTATTACATTTTACTGCACAAAGAACAAGACTGACAAAAAGCAGAAAGATCCATAACTGAAAGAATTAGGAAAATGTCTTTTGCACTGTTGCTGAGGTGGAAGAGTGAACCTGTGTGCAAGCCTGTACGTGCTCAGTCACAACATGAAACGACAGTGATCTCTTTTACATCCCATTTTGGGCTGAAAAGCAAGTAACTCGCAATAACAAATCACAATCAGTGTTATGGCTGCCTCAAACATACATGAAATCAGGCAGCTCTTTGTAATTCATGCATATTTTGTATTGCACACATCATACAACATATGGTCTAAGAGAAGAATCCAACTGAGGCTTCAGTTTCTAAAATGTGGCAGTGACAGATTCTCTGAACAGAGTTTAGCTGTTCAAATGCTCCTTACGAATATTTTCCCTGATAAGCCCAGTCACAAAGCACCAAATCCTCACTGTGGTGCAAATAAGCTTGTTTAACTCAATTTTTCTAGAGCATGTTGATTTGTATCAGCAATTATTTGGCTCACTCTGTCTGCAAACGCTGTAATGATTATCTACCCATACAACTGATCAGTCAATATAAACATAAGACTGTAGACCTTGGATGAGGCTAAGACCTACACAGAGTAAGACTCTCAAGAGCCAAAGCCACCACATTCACTCAGACACTTGTGAAATTTTCATCTGCTGAGCCCTCTGCTCTCACCCCGTCCCCCAAGCCCCACGTCATGCAGGGAAGCAGGTGGGCAGTGTATTAAGAGGCAGGCTTTAATAGGGTTAGCAAGGATTAATAGACTGACATTGAGAGGCTGGACTTCACCAACAGCACCGTGCCACACTACACTCAACGTCACGAGGACTTTTGCAAAAGTGGGTAATAAACAAGCTCAGCTAAAATAAGGCCATGTATGTACCATAAACTTCTGCTGGCATAGCCCTCTGTGAAGGGTAAGAAGAGGTGGGTCTTTGTGGAATGGTGCTGTGCCAGAAGAAGCCCCTCTGTGCAGACGTGTTTATACTGGCAGCACATGCTTTTGGTTGGAAAGCTTATTTCATGTGTGTGCACTCCAGGGAGAAGTGTTACTAAAACAGTACAAAGAACAGCTTTGCCAGTACAGCTGATTCCACAGCAAGAGCACTTTGTCAGTATGGTGGGTTTTCCCTGAAAAAGCACTTCTAGTGTAGCTTTCCCAGCAATTCTTAGCTTAACCTTAGAACTGACTCTACCTTTCATACAGGACTCAGAACTCCAACTTGGAGAGTTAGAAAATGCTCCTTTAAAATAAACAACCTCAACCAATTTTGCCTTTTGGATAGAGCTCTTTATTTCTGACACATTACATTGCTGGCTGATCTTCATCAATTGTATGATGTAATTAGTACTCAATGTTCAGACACATATTGACAAATTAAAAGCATAAAACCATGAGTATCTGTATCATGGAAGTATCAAAGGCAACTAAATGAGGCATAGGATTTAGTAATGGCAAAGAAAGGACTGCTGTTGAGACATGAAGCCTACTTCCCAGATGAGAATGTCTATCTAGGTAAGCACTGAATCAGACTGCCGGGCTGCCTTTTCCAATGCTAATTATAATAATACTTCCAGTTCCCCACCCTGACAGCAATGACTTTTGGGGGGTTTTAGATTACAGAATGGATGAAAGTTTCAGTGAAATGTAACATTTTGCCGTTTAAACCCCAAATTTCCTCATAAATAAAACTACAGGAACTCTAAATAATATATTTCAGATACTAACCCTCTGAAAAGCAAGGTGCTGCACAGTCCACATCCATGTTGGAGAAAGAAGGAACATCTTCTAAAGAGGGGCTCTCTGAGGACCACTCTAAACACTGTCCTGGTCTCATTACCTCTCCTGGATTGAAAAGTGCAATTGGCCATCAATTAGGAAGAGATCAAATGGGCTTTTCAGGCTTCAGCCCAGAAAGAGATGTGTCTTATGAGAGGGTACATAACATTTTAAAGTGGCAATCCCTCAAGCAAGTCTTTATAAACTTCTGGTAGCTCAATCTTATTCTAACAGATTGTTCTAAGGATTTAGAGTTACAGCCAAATCATCTACAGTCCAAACTACATGCACATCTCCCTATATTTTCCTTCTCATTTTCACACAATATTAGTAACAAGAGGCTTTTATTCAGAACTAGCCAGCACAGGCCTGAAGACAGCACACAGTATCAACCACACACCACTGTTCTTTCATCCAGTGATCATTTGCCCTACCTGAATTCACCTAAGGATCCAGTGCCAGGGCAGGAGTAGGATGCACAGAACAAAGCAGACTATAGTGTTTATTTAGAAATAAGATTTTTTTGTAACAAGAAAGAACAGTAAATATTCTGCCTGGAGTCCCAGTAGATTACCCCTAAATTCTCTAAAGTACAACAAGGACTCCCAATTTCTACAAGAGGAGGTGCTGTAGTTTAAGTGTGCAAAATTCCCATCCGTTCTGCTATGCTGCTTACCCTGACTGACAGCTGTCTGAAGAAAGCTGGAAGAAGTGAAGGGGAAGCTGACTCGTTGCATCCCCCTCCCTAACAGAGATCCCTACCAGGTGAAGAGGGACTTATTCTGTACTTCCCAGACACTCTTCATGGTGAATTTACTACCTGACAATCAAGAAGGAAAGGACTAAACAATGAGCAGAGCATAGCAAGAGACAGAAAGATGAATGTACTTGGGTTTCCATTATTTAAAAAAAGTGATCTCTGTTAGATTTTACATTTTTAAACATAATTAGGCAGTTTCAAAGAGCAGCATATTTGGGTAACATACCTGAGAAACAGAAAAGCAAAAGGGCAACTGCAGCACTCTGCAATAACTTTAAAAAGCCTTATGCAAGAAAAAGGTTAGATGGTTTAGCTACAAGAAACTTCAGGGAAAAACTAGATTAGTTCCTATCTCTCAATCAGACCTTATCTAAAGGTAAATGGAATTCTCAAACCAGACTGCAAGGTTACCAGAAATTCAGTAGATTCCCTCATATATAGTGACCCCTGTGCTCCTGCTGCATATTCTGTATTTCACACCACTTGTAATTTAGAGAGAAAATGTCATGTAAAGAGAAAGCTGTCCCAGAAACCATCTGCAAAAGTGTCATTGGACAAAGAGAACTACAGACTATGCTGGACTTCTGCCTAAGCAGGTGTAGGTAAAAATGCAGCAATCCTGTCCTAACCATTTTTAACCATTAGAGAGAAGATTAAAGAACCATTTCATGTAGTCGTTTCAAGACCACCAGTTAGCATTCCCATTTGAAACAGTCACAAGATGCCACAGCAGCAGCATCATGGAGAGAAGGGTTGGCAGAGAGGACAGGCATTGCTCCAAACTCTCACAGTTTTTTTCCTGGTATCATCACCACAGGCAAATGCCTCTACCTAAACACAAACTCATCTGTGGTTGACAGTTTTTGATGACTACTGTCCGCCAGGACCCAGGTGTGTCTGCCACCTTAAGCAAATAATTGCATGTTCCAGTAGCCTCCTCTGCTTCAACTGCTGTAAAAAAGCCAGCTATCTGCCTGTGGAACTTGAAATGAAGATATAAGATTCAAGTCTTCACAGCCAGTCAGGAGCTATAGCAGCAAGCTCCAATGGTTTATTACCTTTATGGTAAATAACGGTTTATTCCTGAAAGCTGGATTCAGAAGACCTGATATTCCAAAACCCTTTACTGACCTGTTACGTACAAAGCACACTTTCTTAGATTCTCCAGCTCTTCATTTCTTCTCCTGACTCTGGTCTATTTTTCATTTGGCCTGCACTGAAGGATGTGTCTGCAGGGAATCTCCTAGTGCACCCATCACCATGCCCACCCCTTATCTGGACTGTGGTTGTTACCTTAGTGTAATATTAGGAATACCACACAGGAGGTGTAGGATTATGGAGCAAGTTAGCAATCTTTCTTAGAGAGTAATGTAAGTACCAGCTGACAAATGGGAAGTTAATAAAAAAAAATAATTGCAAAGTATCAGGACAAAGGACTTTGAGATACCCTCTTTTGCATAACTTACAGTTCAGCAGTAGTGATAGGGGTGAATTAATTACTTGTGTTAATTTGTTTTCTAGTGTTTAACACGCAACAGCTCTTCAGTTTGGACTCCTTGTTTTTTTTTGCCTACAATATCTGAGATAGCCAAGCAGTCCCTCAGACCTGTACTGGACAAGGCCAAGATAGTTTAGTTCCCAAGATCAGCAGATACACTGAGTCCACTGTACTCAGAACAATTTTGGGCTATGTTCCCCAAACCACTTAAAACTCTATAATGGGGCCCTTCACAATGTATATTTTGCCTCCTTACAGACAGATGCTAGTATATGTTGTTAATAATATATCATTACTAATATTATTAACAATGAAAATTTACTCTGTTGTGCAGTTCAGAAGCAGATCAATACACCATTTTCCTTCCCACCAGTGTCATGCTGCTTATCCACTGTCTCTAATGTGCTGTTTGGCTTTAGTTACAGAGGCAAGGCAAATAGGGAAAAAAGCTCAAAAATCTGCTTGATGGAAATAACTCATTAGCTGGTACCATACCTCCAATACTCATGCAAATGAAGACCTACAGTATATTTCTAATTGTCATTTTCTGTTTTCCTCTCATTAGCACCTATGACCTTATTTCTCCTGAGGCTGGAGTAGGCCCACCAGGGATGACAGTAACTCTACTTGTGCTGCAGTGGTAGAAGATGGTCAACTGAGGCAGGTGCCAGAGCCACACAAAGCCTGCTAAGGTGACAGAGATGAACACTCACTGCTATGAACGAATGCTGGATTAGTCCTGCCATCTGTTCTTACAAAAAGGTGAATGTGCTTATTGAGGAAAGTTCTTGATTTTAATGCTGGCTGAGTCTCTGAGTGCTGTGACCTGAGACAAGCTGTATGATTGATGCAGTTGACAAGGCTGTAAAGCTGGCAAAAAGCTCATCTCAGAAATGGTTGCTAAGTCTATCAAACCAATATGATAAAAACAAACAAACAAAACCCCCAAGGAAACAGAAGGAATTCCATGTACTTTTCCCCATCCGTGAATACATTCTTAAAAAAAGGTTGCCAGATCACTCAGGATGGGCACAGCAGAAGTGCCTTGTTATTTTCAAACCCACTTTGTTCATCTTTTTAGCCCCAGCAGCAAATACAGAATCCTCAAAAACCCTTCCTGCACATGGAGGTACATCCCACACCCATGGCAACTGCTCAGAGTAAATTACAGTGCTGTAAACAGAGGCTTGTCATCCCACATAGCCACACCAGTGCGGGACTGCAGTTCTACTACGCTGAAGTCATGCACAGCATCAGAATGTTGGCTAGTGTCCAGTGTGGTCAAACACCACCCAAGTAATCAAGGTCTAGGTTAGAATCTGTGACAAATGAACAGTATTTTGATATACAAATAAACAACAGTTTCTGACCTTCTCACTTGAAGAACAGCACCAGTCACTCAGTTTACTTATTTTGATGAAGAACATCTAGAGACTAGAGACTCCCCTGGGCCTAGTGATAGCAGTTTACTTAGCAACAGATAAAACAGTTTACTTGGAAATTCTGAGCAGCAACATTAATTTGTATTTTCTCAACATTTGCTCCACTGAAGACATTTACTTACTGGCTTTTTAAAGCAGGATGCAGCGGAACACTGAGCCTGACATCAATTTTAAGAGTGGGCAGGGGAATTGTGGCCCATGCCAATTCATAGATGAGTTAAGAAACCCCGAAGTGACATACTTGCTCTCAAGTACTTTGTATTCCCACCTAAGTGACTTTTGAACCTATTAGCCGAAACCTGTGGCTAGAAACTGGAATTTCCTTACTATACATGAAGCTGATTATCAGTTTCTGTCCCCTAATAATGACAATAAAGACTGTGGAGTGCTGATGTATCATGACTAGTACTTTAAATGCCAAAACAGATAATGTAATCTGAAATTAAATTGTGGCTTCATACTCAGCTTTAACAGCTAAAGCTAATTCCCGGGAGCAACCTTACACTACAAACAACAGAGGATGTCTCGTGCTATTTGCCACCAGGATTCGATTTAGTAACACGCTCTTTGCCCTTTATTTTATTGGTGACGTTTTTGGACATACTGATTTAGAGCCTCAGAGGGGATTTACTTCCATCAGTAGGCATGTCACAATCTTCCTAAAAGTAAATTGAATTAAATAGAATTCCATTGCAATTGCAACAAACCCTCAACTAAATATTCTATAAGCTGCCTTTGTTATTACCCTCCAGCAGGTAACTGCTGAAACTGCTGAGGCTTATACTTAGTCAGGTCATTTCTGTAATAGGCTTAAGTCAGGAGTTCTCTTTAAGAACTGAACTGGCCCTATACAAGAAACTATTTGACCTTATCAAGAAGGTCAAAGGTTCAGTGAAAGACCATAAGAAAACTACTGGTTCAGGCAAAGGCTTCTGCACCCACATTCAAATCAGTCAAAAATTTCTATGCAAATTTCTATGAAAAAAAATCCCTGCAAAACAAGACCTACTGTCAGTGCTGCCAAATTCCACCTTTCCTGAAGACTTCAAAAAATAATGAACTATTTCCCATATTTTTGACTACTCAAGTTACTCTTCAGAGGAAAATGAAACTGAAAAGGAGAAAGTCCAACAATTAATTTTCATGTTGGTCAATTATACCAGTAAATCCTTATGTGAAGAGATTTCTGGAGTGTTCATATGTTCTGTATCATTACTTCTTTCATCTTGAGAAACTTTTAATTATCAGTCTTTACAGACCAACAATACAGTAAAATTCAATAAAGTAACTCACTGGGTGGCTTTATTAATTTTTATAATTTTCAGTTTTTATCTATAGATCCAAACATTGTAAAATCAATCTAAACTGAGTATAACATACTCAACTGCATCACCAGCTACTTTTGCTTCGAAGAATCCTAGTGAGATTTGTTTCACCATGCTTAAAAACATAAATATTTACCAGTTTATATTTGCTAATCAGGTTTCTTTCTAGGCTAAATTACTTGTTTATATTAGGTTAAAAAGATGAAACAACACCCCAAGGCAGGAAAACACTCATAATAAGCTATACAGTAGTAGCAAGAAAATGAGAAAAAAGTATATCTGAGACTGGAGCAAGAGAAACCAGATTCCATTCCTGGCGACTTCTTGATCTAAAAGCCTGGGAAAATTGCAGCAGTGCAGCATGGTATTTTGATGGCAATGATGGCTGCTAAAGGAAAACAAAATGAGATTTTAGAGGCAAGTGGCAAATAAAATGGTGTGTTGGAAAAATCAGATCTGTGCACAAATTCTGAGAGTGGGTCAAAGCTTGGCATGGCAATTCTTAGATCTTTTGACAGCTCTCCACCCTTACAATATACCAAGGGCAGAATGGTCTTTCATCTTCTGACTTGTTTGGCATCTGCTCAGAAACATACTCTCCAGGGGACGAATACAAGGGCTAGAGATGCACTATCAGAATAATTTAAGCCTTTGAGAATTGTAAGTAATGGATTTTCTAAGTAAAGTGATTTTCTACCAGTTAGTATATTTTATCTCAGCTGATGTCAAGGGAGTTATCCTTGTGAAAATGGGAAGATGCTGAGTTCACCGTTTCATTCTGATGGCTTATATTGATCATTTTTTCTCTCTGGACATTGAACTCCCAACGCATCTAGTAAGAAACACTAGATTTGGGTTTGCTGTTACATTCCCTTTCCTTTTTCTTTGGAAAGAGATGGATAGCTTTGCTGTTCTGACTGGACCATTTGCTGATATTGCAGAAGGGTGTCTTCTGGTATTGCCAGACTGTACAGTCTCATGTAATAATGTTGCTTGGGAACCCAGCTGAATTGGTTTAGCCTGTTCTCAGTACAATGCTGCCAGCCATTGATATTTAGAAGGGAAAGCCATAAATACTTTTCTGAATCTGTTTCACTATTTATTAATTTGTTTTTATTTAAATGAGAATGACTATTATGGTTTTGTCTTTGAAATAGCAACTTGCAAAACTGTTTCTAGAGGGATGTAAGAGACTTAAGCAATGCCAGCCTTGAATGCCTTGTTTTAGTCAGTGTACTTGCCAGGCACATACCAGTCTCAGTATTTATCTTCAGGACCACAAAACCCACAGGATGAGGAAAAAATTACATTGCATATTTATGTGAGACACACAAAGTGCAAACCAATGTCTGTGGCCTATTCACTGATGCAAGTCTAAAGAGTTTGCATTTTATTTTCTCTTAAATTCTTCTGTTTCTCCAGATTCATGGCCAGATCAAGACTCTCAAAAAATTAATTAAAAAAAAAAAAAAAAAAAGGTTGTTTTGGAGTCTACACAAAAAAAGGCAAGACAAGAAAGAGGTAAAACTGTATATCCACCTATTTTTAATTCATCAGAATATCTTGAAGAACTGAGAAACAATGGGATAAGATGGAGAATCCAGGCTCAGTTTCTTTGAGACTTTATCTGGCTTTCAGGTTGTCCACTTGTCTAAGTAAATACCTATAAATGAAGCAACTGTGACACTTGAGTGTCCTGTATCTTTCCTGATGGGACAACAATTTGCCCTCAGCTGGCTCTGTGGAGTATAAAAAAGTGCTGTGGTGTAACTTTTCAAGTAGTGCATGCTGTTCCTCTCTCAGGAAAGCAGGATCAGAAGCCAGCACGATGAGGGCAGAGAGGTTAGTATGTTGTCAACCTGTATCTTGGCAGCATTTCCCCACTATGCCCTTCTCTTGGAAACAAAATAGCCTTCCTTTGAAAAGGCAAGAGGTTATCTTTATATGACATCCATCAGTCTCCAAGCAAGTAGAGTTTAAGCGCTGCTTTTTGCAGAAACCACAGTCACAGAGTTGAAGTAGCAGCCTCTGAAACAGCAAATGGACCCATAGCAGTAGCTTTCACTCAAGCATTATGATTTTTTTCTTTAACCTAATAAAGCACTTGTATCAGTACAGGAAAAGCACATGCAACAGTACAGGAAAAAAAGAATTGTTCTACAACATGGGCCATTTGTCTACGACATTATCTGTCAGATACATGCTCAAGTATCCAGACTGAAGAGGTACTTGCAGCTTCTCTCCCTCCCACCACAACATCCATCATCAGGATAAAAAGGACCAAAGCTTGGAAGCAAAGCATCTTGCCCTCCAGGTTGCACAGGAAAGGCTGCTCCATCAGCATATCTGGACTCACACTGAGCCGCTTGGATCTTCAGGGAAAGAAGCTTAGTATGAAAGCCTGCTCTGTCTTTTAGACATTTTTTTCAACATACCATCTCTTTCTCTTTACCCTGTATCATCACAAGCTTTACAAGCCCCTGTGTATCTTTCTCCTGAGTGTTCTTTTATTTCTGCAGTTTGCAGCCAAGTTAAAAGGTAGCATAAAAGCAGGGAACAGAAAATACAGAGGTGATACAACAGCATGAAGCCAGTTTACCTGTTCTTATCTCATTGTGATCAAAATCATAGCTCTAAATCTGTTTCCAACAATGCCAAAAGAAACTAGGAAAAATGGGAGTAATTCTGCCAGTAAGTTTTTGGACAATTTCATTTGAGAGATAAGGTAATTCAATTTACTGAAGTAATTTTTTTCAGTAATGCTCATACTTTAAGAGCAAGGCTATAAACCAAAACGTATTAAGAAAGCATTACTGTTGTATAATTAATGTTGCAAAGAAGAAAAATATTTATACTAAGAATGACGTTAACTGCATTCCCACTCAAGTGTGTTATGGTACAATATTTAATTAAATGCTTGCATTTCTCAAACACCTATTACAATGTATCTTCTGTTGGACATGATGCAGGTGTATTATTTGGCTGAACAGCATGATAACATAACAAAAGAAATTGCAAGAATTACTTTCCAGTTTCCATACAGAACGTCAATTCCCTTCCACCACAGACTTGTACCCAAACTGATAAACCCTTGCAGTTGTCCCTTCCACACAAGCCAGCTTTGAGCAGGAACACCTTAGCCCATAAGCGACAAAAAAAAGGTAGAGAACAGAAATACTAAGAAACTTTTAACAGGATGTCTTACTACTGATACAACCATTATCACAGATGCAATGCAGGCAATAATTCATATGCCACTTTGAAGCAATTAAAATATACGAAAATCCAGGGTCTTCTGTGATGGAGATATGCTTTCTCTTTACTCCTTATATCAGTTCCAGAAACTTAAGCCAGCTACATTTAAGTCACTTGAGAACTTATGCATTGGTCAACCTGCCTTGGCAGAGGGCTTGGGATATATTATCTCCAGAGGTTCCTAATCATTCCCTATCATTCCGTGATTCTAATTAGCTGAGAATTCAGACATATTAGGGTTTATTAAACTCTGACATTCTGGTTGAATTTGCCTATGAAAGGCTGTGAAGTAGCTATGCAAGAGCATTTAACATTTCTGTGAGCTCTCACACACACAATTACATACGTATATCAAAGTTTAGTATCTAAACCAGTGAGTCTAATATCTTACTTCAAGCTGATGCTTTGCTACTCTGTCACTGTAGGTAATGCAGACTAAACTCAGTAATGTGAGATATTAGATTGGGAAAGCTGTAATTGCTTATAACAAAAAGAAATGAAGAATTAAATAAATATGAGATAGAAAACATCTTTGATACATTTTCTCTCTTATATGCTAAATTTCATTCAAATCCACAGGATTTATGTATACTTTGTTCTGCTGTAATTTTTACTTGATGTTGTTGACCCTGAGATTTCTGTTCTGCAGGTCTCAGTATCTGCAGTTCCTTACTAATTGCTAAGTTGGGAAAGTTTGCTTCAGCTTTATATGTTTCAATATAAAGTCTGTTAAAACACCAGATACTGAAGAGTCTTCAGAAACTGAAGTAAAGGAGGACAGGGATTTAGTGTGAGGCAAAAATAGAACCTGGTTTGATTTTTTTTTAATGGAAAAGTTTGTTATAAATAGGGAATGAACCTTCTAAATAGGACTTCTATGTATTTAAACCTCCCAATCACAGCTGACAACAGCTCAAGGGCACTGTTTGCCAAAAATGGCAGAAAAAAATGGCTGGAAATCTTCCCCATGTTACAGCTGGCCAATTGACAGTTCATATCTCATTCAAAGCCCAGCAAAGAATTTTTATTCTGGCATCAACCAAAAGTAAACCAGAGCTCTATTCTGCTCAAATGTGTTACCTTCCCAAATTTCTGTGCATATAATTACATACACATTTATTAAGAAGAATATAATGTTTTTCTAGTAATACTGATACTGGATTTTTCCTACACTTAAACATCACTGATTCTCCGAAGCAGCTTTTGCTGAGCAGTCTTTTCAGGAATACACCTCTCTACTGCATTGGAACACTTGGTCTTTCATTTAGAAAAAGAATGTGGAGGACAAAGAAAAAATCTACCATTTAAACCCAACAGTTGCCATTGCTATGTGGTACACTACAGGCAAGCTGCATGTGAGAGAAGCCTCTTTTAGGAGAGTGCAAATCCAGTGATTTCATTTCCCAGCTTTTCTGTAATACCATAAACATGCCCAGCTCCAGTCCTCCAACACATGCATGTCACCTGTCTTCAGCTACATTGCAAAATATTACATTTTGTAACCAAAATGAACATTCTTGCTGATGGAGAACAAATTATTTATGAAATATAAATATGTTAAGGGTGAGTGTAGGGAGGATGGAGCCACACACTTCTCAGTGTCATCCAATGACAGGAAAAGAGGCAGTGGGTGCAAGTTGGAGCACAAGAGGTTTAGGGTCAACACACAGAAAAACTTTTTCACAGTGAGGGTGACAGAGCTCTGGAACGGGCTGCCCAGGGGGGTTGTGGAGTTTCCTTCTCTGGAGA
>WYEA01022544.1:0-11980 GCA_033558465.1 Alcedo atthis
AAGAGGCAATGGGAGCAAGTTGGAGCACAAGAGGTTTAGGGTCAACACAAGGAAAAACTTTTTCACAGTGAGGGTGATGGAGCTCTGGATTGGGCTGCCCAGGGAGGTTGTGGAGTCTCCTTCTCTGGAGACATTCCAGACCCACCTGGATGAGCTCCTGTGAGACTTGGTCTAGGTGATTCTGCTTTATCAGGGGGGTTGGACTAGATGATCTTCTAGGTCCCTTCCAGCCCCTAATATTCTGTTATTCTGTGAATGCACTAAAGGATACTTTACTTCAATGCACTACATCCATAAGAATAGCTTGAATTATTAAATTTGCAAATCTGAGGAGCTGAAGATCTCAAAAGAACTTCTGCTTTTCTGTGGGGTTTTTTTTGCTTTGTTTTGTTTTTCCTAATAGATTCAGCTTCTGGTTATGCTTGAGACAACATAAATAGCCATCTTATGCAGTTTACTCTTTCTCTCTTGTGTCACAGCTGGCACCTGGCAGTGTCTATAAATGAAATGTAATGAGAAATACCAAGAATGAGAGGAGATTTAAATGGTTTAGTTCTTGTTTGGGAAGAATGGCTGTCTGCAAGTGTGTCTTTTTCATAAAAAGTTTGCCAACCTTTGATTAGAAATGCATGTAACATGTTATTTTTCATTCATATTTATTGTTAGAAATAGCTTAAAAAATATCTCTTACTGCAGATTTACCTCTGAATATTGCTTATTGCTCATCTCTGACATTAATATATCATTACAATACCAATATTATGTCTGTTTTGAAAAGGGGTTTCATTTTTCATAACCAATTTTATTTTATATTGTCATTTTTGGTCTCCACAATCCACACACAAATCAAAGCCACCCTAAAATTTTTAAATACAAGTACCCAGAATAGTTTACTTTTAATTTGGTCACAATCAGGTGAATTGATTAGATTATCATGGCTGTTCCATGTGGACTATATAAGACTATAGTTTAAAAGAGCATTTTAGTACATATTTCATTTTTTTTCCTGACAAAAAAATACATTTAAATTGGAGATAATCACATGTGCTGCTACTGGTGAGATTTTTCCCAGACAGAAGAACTGAAATGAAAGCATTCATATTTTTGCGTCATGAAATTTCCTAAAAATCTGCCTTTTTTTTCTGGAGCAATTAAATTTTGTAGTTACAAATTGTGATGAATTAGGGAGTATCTAATATGTATTTGTGTGATTTTTTTTCAATTTTTGAAGTTACATAGCTCTTGTAGGAATTGCTAGAATACTTGGTTTGTTGCCTCTAGACAACTTCTATCAAGCTTGTGAGAGTAAGCAGATAACCAATGCACTATATAGCAGCAGGTATAGGAAGTCATCAAGCATGGATGATCTCCAGTTCAAGGGGAATCCACTTTGACCCATAAAGCTGAATGACTATTAAGTCCATTTAGCTAGAGGCTGAAATTTCTTGAGGTGCCAGCCAATATAAGCTACAACTGTCAAGTTTTACAGTTTTACAAATCTGTCTGATTTGTAATTTTAGAGAGACAGTAGTAAAGATGAGAGGTAGATAGCAAAGCCTATTGGAAGAGGAGAATCCAAATCTTAATAGTCTCAAACTTGAGCCTGAACACCATTCGAGTGCAATGAGGAAAGTAAAGCACAGAAAGGCATTTATACACTTCACATTTTGCCTGGATCTGTGTATCTGACTATCTCTCAATTTTTATCTGGCTCTCAGATGCTTAAGACAATATTCTAAGTAAAGACATCCATTGTGGAAGTAACTTATCAGAGCAGCAGCCCTGAGACTATACAGGAAATGGAGGCTACAATGGGCCAGTAGAGACAGCCTTTGTTTCAGGTCCATAACTACAACCTTCTTTCTTTACAACGTGTGAGTCAGGACCTCATTAACCAACTAATGTGTATTCTCTAGTAGTTCTCTTGGAATAAACACATATTAGAAACATTAAAGGACTTCAGTCAGCTAATACTGTAAATTAAAATAAAAGGTAATGGTAGTTTTACCTTGGATTGCATGTAATTAAGGATAATTAAGAGGTCAAACTTAAAAGTTGTTTCTTAACTACAAGCAGCAACTCTTCACTCAACTAATTTGAGAGCATAAAATGCAAAATCAGGCTTGCAGATAAAGGTGCAGTCTGTGTCACTTATCTTTGAAAACACTTTTCATCAGTACCTGTTTTGATTGACAGGTACAGACCAGATGGATCAGGAACTCACTGCACATAAAATAGATTTTCACGCTTCTGCAGATGAGAAGTTTGCAAGTCATGTCTCTAGGTGCATCTAAAAAAAAAATAGGTTTCTTACTAATACATTAAGAATTCTACATGTTGGAGGGAATAACAAGAAAAAAAGACCACTTAATGAACCCTAAAAAGAAACACTTTTTAGCCCTGTCTTGCTATTTTTTATATCTTACGGATTTTGACCTCCAGCAATTCAGGATTATCAGCTGTATTGACAAAGAGGTGATTAGCTGTGATACATATGTAAAAGAAGGTGGAAAGGTTTACAACTGCAAATACAAAATAACCTGAAAAAATGTGCTATATCATGAAATACCTGGCTGTGCTCAAAGACTGTCAGAGCTGCCTTGAGATAAAACAAAATGAAACAAAAACACCCTCTCTTTGATCTGGTCACAGCTCAGTGTATGAGGAATGTATGTGAAGTGAAGAGTGACGAGTGATCCTGTTCTGTGACACATCCCTACTCTCAAACATCAGCTGGAAGCTTTTGGCTCTATCCCACACTATCCCACAACAGCTTTCCAAAGTTAAATTTACGTAAAAGACAGAAAAAAGTACAAATAACATGAGGAAGAATAAAAGGTGTATAATAAGCTTTCAACTTGGGTATGAGATGAGGTATAGAGTCCCCAAACCTGGAAGAGAGGAGTCTATCATAACTTCAGATTTGTGTAATAAGGAGTTCTCCCAACATTTAGACTGCTTTTTGAGGAACTGTATTTACCGGTGTTCTACATCTGTAAAAGCACATATGGATATGTAAATATTCATATTGTGGTTCATAATATACATAAATATGTATATTATGGCTCAGAACATTTGTCATGAATAGCTCCGCAGCAGCCATGCCCTCCCCTTGCTCCTGGGAACAGAGAGGGATCTCCTGTGTGCGTAAGCAGCACGGTTCACCTACTTGTGCACAGTGAATCTGTACTTGGGACCTTTAGCACACAGATTGTATTTTAGCTGAACAGCTGTCTGCGTCATGTGGCGAGTGACAGCCCATAACCAATGACACCCTCTGCTGTACGAATATATGACATGGTCTCAGGGATGGGAAGACTGGGCACAGTCACCTCAACACAACTGGCCGAGGGCACAGTTGTGTGTGCCTGCAGTTGGGAGTGGTGCTGATAATGCTTTTGGAAACAGGGCTGACTGCAGCATCAGGAGGGAGTGGTGGCAAAGCAAAAACCAGTTTTAAATGAATCACAGGAAGTTTTTTGTATTACAAGTGTAATTATTTCTGTTTATCTGAAGGATTAGAATTATACCTCTGTAACTTTTAGGTGCTTATAGGACTATATAAGTGAAAATGTTTTCCTTTTTGTAAAATCCCCTTCTGTACTCTTGGATCAGTTTCTTTGGTTGAGAAAGGGCAGAATTTTGAAAAAGATATTCAAACAGGTCTGCCAGAGAGGCTTTGTTTGCAAAATTCAACATAAGGAGAAGGAATATGCAGGTCACTTAACATCAGTTAGATCTTAAACTGATGAAGTTGAATTGGTTTCAAAGTAATAATAATAACAAAACAAAACAAAAAACAAAAATCACCAGTAAATCAGTTTTCACTCCAGTTTCTTACACATTTTTTTGATACATCTGTTTTTCACTGACAGGGCACCACGTAGGTCTGTTTTCTGAAGATCATCACTACCTCCTTTACTTACTTACAGTAAGGCTGTAGGTAGGTGTAACCCTCATTTTTGTATTTAGAAAGGTAGCATAACAGATCATGTAAAACCAAAAAGTAATTATTTCTTCTTCAGGCAAATTCAAACACTTAGCATTGGATACCTAAAATGGGATTTACTAAGTACAAACTTAAACTTAAAACAAAAACATCCATTCAAACCCCTGCCTGCTCCAGCAGAAAAGAACCACAAAAAGGAAAACAAAGCAAGGAAGAATATAAAAGAATTTAGAGAATAAGAGTTATTTCGTTTTTAGAAGATAAAAACCCCCCAAAACTTGGAGTGTAGAAAATTAAAAATAACTACAGCTACCTGTTATTAAAAAACTTAACACATTACACCATGAAACTAAAGAAGGAACAGCATGCCCAGTCACTTCTTTTTATTGCTTCTCACAGCACAACTATTCCACCACCTTCTGCCCAGCTGGTCTTTATTTTGTGTTTCTATTAGCCTTTAATTTTACAAACATATGTACAGGTGATCAGACTAGAAGAAAGTTACTCTTTCTGGAGAAAGGGGAAGACTCCTGTTTGCTGAGGGTGATGGGATGGGACAGGACAGGACCTGCTCACCTACAGTGATATTTGCAAAGTACCACTTGAGGTTCTGAAAAGCTTGAAGCTCTTACCTTCTCAAAATAAATTAACAAACAAACAAAGTACCTCCTTTATTACAATAGACTTACATTAACACAATGCTCCCGACAGTCTTTTTGGAAGAACAGGGATCTCAGTGAACTGTGTGAGTGTATTCCTAAGATGTTTTTGTATTCTTTGCCAGTTTTGTGCATCTAAACCAACCCAATTAATTATATAAAACAACTCCACCCCTTTCTACCTCCCTTCCAATTGCTCAGTAGAAAGCAAAAGAAAATTCCCAAATACAGAATGCATCTAATTAATCTTTTTAGGCCTCATTCAAGTGCTTTGTATCTCCATACACATGCACCCCTATATCATATGCCACCTGGAACAGCAAGACTGGAATTCCTTGGCAAGGAAATGCAGGCTGGCATCAGCTGTCTGAGTTGGATCTGGTGTTTTCAATGGCTGTCCTATAACTGCTTCAGTCACTGCTGGTCTAAGACAGAGAGTACTGCCCCTCATTCACTCTGGGAGCTTATCTCAGCCCACTCCCTGCAATGCCTGTCATGATGTGGGAGGAGGAAGTTTGGAGCTGGAGGTGGTAACCTGTGACACCAAACCATCAGTTTAAGGGACTGAGCCTTTCATCTTTATCTGTAAAGCTATCTAAGAGTTGTAAAGAAAAGTTAAAAGGGGCTTGCTTCTGGGGAGAAGTCAATTACAGGCACTTTTCTAAGAGGAAGAAGGAACAACTAATTGTCTTCTGTTGTGTTCATAAGATGCACAAGAGGAAATGACTATAAATAGTTTCGTTGAGACTTGATTTTTTTAAAAGTCTGAGTAACATCCTATTCTGCTCACTTTTCAATCATCCATTATTATGTCTAAAGGCAAAACTCATAATTAGAGCAGGTGTCTGTTTACATGGTACACACGGAAGAACAGAAAAGCTAAACATTGATTACACTTTCCATCTTCATATGCCCTCTACATAATCTTCACAAACAAGCTATCAATCTCTCTTGTACTAATAAGTACTAACATAGACTGAGTAAATGAAAAAGCATGGCCTGTAAAGACATAATATATTTTTGAGACAAATCAGTCCTAACATGAAATTAAATAGTATAATTACTTTGAGTTGACTGGGAATTCTGTGCATTGGAAGAACCTATGCCAATTTATTGGTGAGGATAAGATATTTAAAGCCCTATCAGTGACATAAACTGATTGGCTGAGATTTAACAACCTCTTCAATGGTGCCCACATGTGCTGCACTGAAAGGAGAAATTCTGCTCTTTGCTGTTGGTGCTTACCTGCCTATGATGAATTATGGAGCTTCCATCTAGGAAAATAACTTCTGTTTTATTTTGCCAATTTAGATATCACTGAGATCAGATCCAGCTTCATCACATGATCATGGGAGCCCTAGCACCCATTTGAGGTCAGAGATGAGTGGCAGGGCAAGAGGGGCATTGGAAGGGTAGAAGAAAAGGACATGGTCTTTTGGCAGCAGCTCAGTTTTAATACTGTTAAATTTGCTGTGTAACTACAGCTTTAGTGGCATTTAGCTGCCTCTGTGCTTCTTGCAGAAATACCTATAGTGTCTATATTTCAAGACATGAAGGAACCATTTAGCCATATAGTATAGCCACTTGTATTAATAGCCTGCTTCATCCAGTTGCACTTACGTTAATCTTGAAAAATATATACTCACGTTTTTAATATTATTTCCTCAGAATGAATTATTTTAATTCTTTCTAAAGCATTTATTGTATCATATATAATTTATGCTGAGGTAATAAACCTGCAGCATTGCACATCTGGCTCTGGTTACACCTGCAAAATGAACATGTCAAAAATGTATATACTAGTAGAATAGGATAAAGATGCTAACAGAAATTCCAAGCTTCTTTTACCCCTCAGTCATTTGCTATGGTTGTCACAAAACTAAGTTTTACACAGTCTATAAAGTTCTTTCACATTCTACTAAAAAGCCAAGATGATTCCCGACAGTCAAATGAGAAAATACTGTCACGTTCAGCCAATTTTCCAATTCTTTTTTTCTGCTGAGTGCCTAAAACCACTGATAACTGCTTTCTAAAATAAATACTTGATTATCTATTATATAGTAACAAGATTTAGGGTACTTAGACTACAAAAGATGTTCTATAAAACTAAAACCAGTCCTCTAATACAGCAACCATTTTAAAAGCCACGTAACAAAAGTAAGAAAAAATAACACTGGGAGCAGATACGTTCTTTCTAAAAGAGACTTAAAAACAATCCTCACCAGATGATTTAGCCATCTGAAGATGGCTAAAAATTACTTTAAAATTACTTCTTTAATAGATAGTTTGATAGTTTGCAGAAGAAGCGTTGAGGCATTTCCATTAAATATATCAAAGTAAAGTGATCTGAACTCTACAAGTTGTCATTTTTTCAGTTTCTGTTCTTCAGATAATTGAAATCTTATTTTTTCATTTAGGCTTGGTCACAATGCTGGAACTGCCTTCAGTGTTCGAACTCCAAATTTCACTCATCCTTTAAACAAAAAGTAAAAACAATGGCATTCTTAGGATATTTAAACATGATCCAGTTATATCTTATGTGGTCTGTTGCACTCTGAATTTTTGATCAGGTTCAGTGGCTTTCTAACACTAATTTAACCAAAAGCAGAACCAAAATTTTATTCCATTACTCTTAACTTTTTCAGCTGTTGACTTGTAAGTGCTTTGCTTCAAAAGACTATCAGACAGCTCACAGAGATATAATCTAAGAGGCATTTTTCAAGGTGAGAAAGGAAGCCACTAAAAACAGCACTTAGTTTCAAATATATAGGTATTTATATAAATATCTACTAATGTTAGAACTTTTTTTCCTCACTCTTGATAATTTAATGTTGTTTTCCAACACCATTATGGCTGACACAAGCCATAAGAGCGTGGAGAGCTTGATGGCTGTATTTTGTTATTGGCATATTTACCTTCCAAAAGAAAAAGCATTTATCACATTATAATCTGTAGTGTGCAGTGTAGTAGGTTTTGAATGATTCTGTACAACACAAAACTGTTTTGTTCTGGGATCAATGTACCACTGGGTACATGCAATGTCATATGATGATTTAATAGCCAGCACTCTGCACAGCTGTATAGT
This sequence comes from Alcedo atthis, assembly GCA_033558465.1. Taxonomy (NCBI): domain Eukaryota; kingdom Metazoa; phylum Chordata; class Aves; order Coraciiformes; family Alcedinidae; genus Alcedo; species Alcedo atthis. The sequence continues at coordinate 7,694 of WYEA01022544.1, forward strand.
GTATTCTTTTAAACTAATGGTGAAAAATGGTTGCTGGAATGATTTGTTTTTGTTGGTTTCGGGGTTTTTTTTCCATGTCCAAGAAAACAGATTTATTGGGTTATTTTCTTGGCTATTGGTCATTTATTGACTTGAAAAGCAAAACAAGCCACAATACTTTAGATCCAATCTATAGTACTAGATTTTGCTAAACTGACAGTCACGAGCCCAAGATTATGTCATTTGTGATTGCTAATTGGCAAATGTTGCTAGTTGGCAAATGCTCCTACTGTGAACAGTTCTTTCGTCAAAGCTAAAATGTCACTGGAAGACCTAATTTTATTTGGAAGAGTGTGCATATGTGGCAGTGGTGCAATCAGCTGTGACAATGACTGAACAGTTTCCCAGCACAATTAAAATGAAACCATAGGTACTATGTAAGCTTAGCTGATTTTGTGAACAGACACTGCTACCTAATTAAAACAGGGCTTTTCACCATAGCTTCATTATTATATCACAACAGTTTGTCCACATTGCCATATTTTCATTTAAAACATATTAGATCACAGAAACAAAAAACATTTTTCTATAAACAGCATCATAGGCAAGAAATTCTGTATGACAAATTACTATGTGGCAATTTAGCTTTAGAAAAAAAAAAGTTTTTGTTTGGTTCATTTTTTTATAAGCCTGCTTGGAAATTGGATGACCTAGCTGGACAGGATGATAAGCAAGAAAAAAAGAAACTTCAAAGGGATTGTTAGAGTGAAGTGCTTGTGCAGAGAGAAAGGAAGAAATGACAAATATCAATGGGACAGTGGCTATGCTTTGCTGAAGCAAGGTTCAAGGGAGAAGCAAAGGGGGAGACTATAACTGGAGAAAGACTGGAGGTGAAAGGAGGGATTTGTACTGTGGTTTTTGGGTAAGTTTGCATTTTGTATCTCATTCTATTCCAAAGTCCAGAGGTGTGAGAACTGTTTAAGGTGACAAATCTTTAACAAAGACTATAGAGTTTTATTGTTTAATCTAAATCCCATGCTTTCTGTGGCAAACTGGATCTAACAATCCCACAGTAAGAACTTTTGTTTGTACTCATCAGCATGGCAAATGTAGCTGGTGACCTCCTTTACCCCATGCCTGTGAAATTCAACTTTATAAGAGTGCATACCATTGCCACTGTGATTTCATGTGGCCTTACATTCAGCCTACATTTTGTTGGTCTAAAATGTGGGTGCATGACAAAAGCTGCTGTCATGACAGTGTTACTGCACAGGGGAAAGTTAACAGGAGAAACTGGAAGCTGAGAGAAGACTGCTTGATGTGGCACTGGGTGATGTGCCAGGAGACCTTCATGGCTGTAACGTGCTTAGGGCTCAAGGGTGCAGGCTAGGTTTTTGCTATAAAAAGGAGACAGAGAGAAGAGTAAAAGAGAGAGGACTGTGATTTGTGAAAAAGAAAGAGCAAGGAGCACCTAGGAGGGACTGGTCTGGAAAAATCTCATATATGGAACAGTGCTGATTTATGCCTTTAGACCACTAAGCAGTGTGCAGGTCACTGGTAACTTATTTTGAAAATCCAGTTTCTTTCCTGCTTGAGTTTTTGTTCTTTTTTCTTGTTCGAGTCCACTGATGCAATACACTGTTAAACTTTTACTTGGAAAAAAAACCAAAACACCAAGTTAAGAGGGGTGTCAGTTTACAGTTAAATATTGTTTCACTCTAAACTGGATTAATTCTCTGCTTATACACTTTCAAGAGGAAATAATACCAGAAGATCCTCTGATAGTTTGACTGTAACTACTAGGTCTTTCTTCTATATAAATAGAAAATTATTGAAGACCATAAATACCTTCAAATTTCATAGATAACAGACACTGATGTCTTAAGGAAACTCTTCTTTATTTTAATAGAAATAGGAATTAAACCTTCCTGTGTGGCAAGGAATTTTAAAACAAAATACCTCAAATAGTTATACTACAAATGTATATACTGACATACTTGTCTAGCCCAAGAATGAAAGTCAGTTGCTTTTTTTCTCCACCTTAGCTCTCATTTGGGAGTTATGGTTGGAGATAGAGGGGTTTTTTAGGTAGGAGAACTACTGCAAATTAATGAAGTTACCTAAAAGAAGCATGAAACTGCTCTTGGAAAAACCTGTTTTCAATCTGGAGGTTTATAGCTGTATTTATTACCTTAGGCAAGTGAAAGCATGTGGTACATGTCTGGTTCATGCCACAGTTTGCCTATCACTGCAGTGGTGATGGTAATGATGCCATTGGAAAGGACTTTGATACACAGCTAAAGACATCTATGAGCAGAGGGTCATTATTAAGGCTTGTGGCTGTAATAGGAAAATGCAGCAAGTCTAAAGAGATGCTATAACAGTCATACAGCAGCTAGAAAGTATTTAAAGACTTGAAATCACAGTCTCATAGCATAAGGAAGTTGAACCACAAAAGATGCTGCAAGATTAATGCTGTATCTTTTGAGCTGCTAACTTCCTGTTACCTTTGTCATCTGCCATTCCTGATTGGGAACACACCTATCTGTATTTCTATTTGCAGTATATGGCCTTTTTTCCTCAAGTTCAGGCTGAAATCAAGGTATACTAGAGTGTGCCATGATAGCATGGCTATCACTTAAGTTCTCACTTCACACTTCAGAAAACCATTCAAAGTACCAAATTATTTGTGTAATTATTTGTATAAGCCTTGGAATTAATTTCTCCTGACCATATGGAAGCAATCACAACACAAAATGTACTCCAAGGGAATACTTACATAATACTGTGCATACCTTATAACTATATGTTAATAATATTACATACTATTAAAAAATACTATAATTCCATGAAGTTCCATCATCCCTACCCAACTGATATTAAAGTTAATTGACTGACTTAACTGCAAACAATGTCCATACCACAACATGGTAGTTAAAGAGGCACATAAGAACACTTATTGTTGCAGCAAACAACCAAATGAAATATCTTAAGAATTCAGATCTGGAATAAGACTTGGTAATGCAACAAAAAGCTGGGCCTGGTAGATTCCAATATACTGATGGAGAACAGATGATCTTAGCAAAACCACATAATATCTAGTTTTCCAGGTCTATGCTTAAAAAATTGAAAAGCCCTACTCCCAGACACTGACTCAACAGCAGTGCTATTTTATTTTTTTTTTTTCTTCTACAAAGCAGAAATTTTAAGAAAGCTGTCTTTAGAAAAGAGTGAACTATAATTAAACTGATTGAAATTTTGCTTGGTAATAATATTTCTTGGCATTGCCTGCTAGCATATAGAGGAAAGTAAGTTTTTAATGTAACCATTTCAGTTGTGTAATATTCAGTACAAGCTCTGAACCATCTGTATGTTTTCCTTGCAGACAGGAGGCAATATTAGGAAGTCAACTGCATTGTCAACAAGTCACAAGGGGGTATTCAGCTCTTTCAAGGAAGGAATAAAAACCTGCTGCCATGTTATGCTGATCTCTTTGTATATTTGCACAACTCTCCTAAATTTATACTACGAAATATACTTATGGAAGCTTCTGCCTTAAGTTTTTAAAATCCTGATACAGTAGTAAGACCATGTAGCCAAATACTCAGGTTTCTATCTAAGGAGGTGTTTGACACATTCAAATCGAAGCATGCATGCAAATTCCACTGCGTGTAGTGAGAACACTCACACGTTTGAGACACGTGCTTCTATATCCCTTGCAGAGCTGGGGTGTATTGGCCATAAGGAGAAGAGGAAAAAGTAGCTTTTAATACTTCAGGATAAAACAGGACAGCAGAGCTACCTCCTTGTCTTACTTATTTGACAACAATGTTGAAACTTCAAACACGGTGAAAACTATCAACCAGCATTAAGATGTATCAGGGGTGTGAAGGCTGCCTTTTTAGTTTAGGGCTTTTGAAACAGTTTGCAAGCTGTGGACCATTATAACCCTCACATGTAGACTGCCTCTGTATACTTGAAAGTAATCCTGCTTTAATAATTTGCAAACATGCAGAAGATACATCCCAGCTACAATTTTACCACAGCAGAGAGTGTATGTTTTATTTCTTAATGTATTAGTAACTGTCTTGATGACATGAAGCTTTCCTTCCTTTCACTCAGCTTATTATCTTGAGATATCTAGTTCAGAACAACATTGAGCCAATTTGGACCATTTTAGACTATTTAAAGTGATAAATTGCAGACAATGAGGAAATTGCCTGTCTTGCGCGTGGCCGCCTTCGGCTGCGCCTTGTGGCGGCGCGGTGTTCGGTGAGGCTGCTTGTGTCGCTAGTGGTGTGGGGCTGT
>WYEA01022548.1:16684-31394 GCA_033558465.1 Alcedo atthis
CCCCACGACAGACAGACAGACAGACAACTGGCTATCACCCCCACGACAGACAGACAGACAGACAACTGGCTATCACCACCACGACAGACAGACAGACAACTGGCTATCACCACCACTACAGACAACTGGCTATCACCACCACTACAGACAACTGGCTATCACCACCACTACAGACAACTGGCTATCACCACTACTACAGACAACTGGCTATCACCACTACTACAGACAACTGGCTATCACCACTACAATGGACTGGAAACTGATGGCAGGGCTTGGTTCTGTAATATTTGAAGAGAGACAGCACCCTCAATCACCAATGGATAGTTAACATGTGCACTGGGGTCACCTGCTTTCATTTCACTGACTGCATTCTAGTGCAGACACTGTCACTACAGCTGATCACTGCCAGTCTAAATCACTGATCCTGCTAGCAGCAGCTGACTCCTGCTGCAATGCACCTGATAAAAGTTTCCCTCCTTCAGATTTCTTTCAGGCTGAAGCAAGGCCATGCCCAAAGTCAGCCACACTATTTCAGCTGTATAGTTCCAATGGTTTCCATCCAAACTTTTTACAACAAAGTTTAACAGTGTTAAGCTAAATGCAGTAAGAATGGGAATGTCAGCCTATCGTGGTGTCTGGGTGACATCAAACTACTCAGAATGGCAAGCTACTGAATTTCACTTTCAATATATTTATTTTTCCAAGAGAGATGGTAGATTCTGATGAATGAAAAATAGACCAGTTCTGTGCAGCTCACCGATTCTTTTTAAAATATAAACATAAGTTTATATTTTAAATATATATATTTTATAGATGCAGAAGCCAAGCCCATAAAGATTAACAAAGGATTAGAAACTGCAAGCTGTGTTATTGGCACAGATAAAACTACTGGTAATGTTAGCCTGGTATCATACCTCCTGTTTCTGGTCATGTAGGTTGACTAACCAATTTAATGCTGTGGTCTCCACAGAGAACATATGTGTTTAGTCTTGAAGGATTCACAAATGTATATAAACATTTATCAGTGGTTCCAGAGCTGTTTTCTATCTGATTGTTTTGTTCTCTTTCCAAATGGACCCTAAACATTCCCAAGAAGTAGTACTGCCCTTCCACTACACTCATACTCCTTTCTCCATTCTGCTTGTCTTCCTTTCTCTCATTCTTTCAAGAGAGGTGCACACCTGCCTTACCCTCTCCCTGTACATTTCTGGAACAAAGAAGAAAGGAGAAGAATACGAGGCTGCAATAAGATGTCATGGGCTGATGACTTTTCAAATTGCCCATTTATTTATTTTCATTAGTCCTCAGTTCTTCATAACAATATGTATTATTGTTAAGGCACCTTATTTTCACTAATTTTGCCTCAACAGCTGTTAAAATATTTTAATCAATTTCAAAATATTTCGGCCAGTTTTCTTCAAAGAAGAAACTGTCAGGCTCTACTTATACAAAATTAAGAAAACCCCAAACTACTACATCTAGAGAACTCATCATGAAAAATGCTCCTCCTGGTAAAACTCTATCTCCAGATCTCTTGATTGTGATGAAAAGCTTCAAAATATTATTGAAATGAAGCCAGAGATTGTGAAAGATGAGCCTTTGATTCATTAATAAGAAACCCTAATATTAGCTACACATAACTGCTGCAGAAAAGATGTTAGAAGTTTCAGAAAATCACTGAAGATACATGATTTAATAATGCCTAATGGACCAAATTTACTTTCCTACTAAATAGCTTCCAGTTTTACCTCCCAGTATTGTCTAATTATGTAGTATTCACAGTCAAAAATCAACAGCACACTGGGGAAAAAAACAAACTAGCTAAAACAAACCAGAAACCCCTCACAACAATGGCAGTGAACACAGAAATGCCAAATTATTGCACGGACTACATATTGATCCTTCTTGTGATTACATTCATGTCAAGCATCCTGTTTGCAGGATTAAGCAAAGCTGACACAATCTGCACTCCCTGCCTGGGAGTATGACATCCAAAACCATGACATGAAGTTATGGAGCCCTGTGCTGTGCATCACCTCACAGCTGAAGGGTTAAGGCAATATAAGGGATAGATCCTGTCTTCAGAAGGGATAGGCAAGGAAGGAGAGGCAGTGGGGTAGCCCTGCATGCCAGGGAGTGTTTTGACTGTTGAGAGCTTAATGACTGTGATTACAGAGTGGGTAAGAATCAAGGGAAAGGTTAATAAGGCAGACAGCATGGTAAGTGTTCCAGACCATGGTAAGAGTGTTCCAGACCACCCAATCAGGATGAAGAGGCATGCAAACCAGGCCATACACACCTAGGGCAAGTCTCACCATCACTAGCCCTTAGGAACTCCCTACAGGCTGGGGGGAGGAGTGGCTGGAAAGCTGCCTGGAGGAAAAGGACCTGGGGGTGCTGGTCCACAGCTGGCTGAACATGAGCCAGCAGTGTGCCCAGATGGCCAAGAAGGCCAATAGCATCCTGGCCTGGATCAGAATTAGTGTGACCAGCAGTAGGGAAGCAATTTTCCCCCTCTACTTGGACATCTAATACTGTGTTCAATTTTAACATTGAGGTGCTGTAGTTTAGAGACAGTACCAGTATAGACAACAACCCACCACACTGCTGCACCAGCATGGGTAGACATCAAACCACAAACAGGGTGATGACTGGATCACAAGTTAGAAGTTCCTGTTTCCTTATGAGCTCCAATTCAGAATTAACTCTGCAAACTGCAACCTAAGCCCTGCACGTGCACACAGACACAGGGCTTGGAAGACCACTGGTACCCCTCTGAGACAGTATTGGGCATGCATATCATTACCAGGTGGTGGGGGGGGTTAAGCAGAACGGCTCTGGGAATATGCTAAGCTGTTCCCTAAAAAAAGAAGAATATTCAACAAGACAACCCAATAAAAGAGCAGGAGCAACCAACATCAAATGGAACTTTCTCTCACCAGCCTTTGATTGGACTGACAGGACACTGCAGATCCCTCCGTGGTGGCAGCTACCACAAGTGACCCTTCTCTTGCTCTCTCTCCCTTCTCTCTCTGCTTTGCAAACTTGTTGTAGGGCAAATAAAGTTACTTGGTGCTTGACTTTGTTTTGAGTCTTAATTCTGTTCCCAAGAATACAATCAAAACCTTGCTCTGGTCTATGACCAGCATGTGACATGGAGCATGTCCAGAGAAAGGCAGTGAAGTTAGGGAAGTGTCTAGAGAACTTAGGAGTTTTATGAGGAGCAGCTGAAGGATCTGGACTTGTTCTGTCTGGAGAAAAAGAGGCTGAGGGGCCACCTTCTCACTCTCTACAACTACCTGAAAGGAGGTTTTAGTGAGCTGGGGGTCAGTTTCTTCTCCCTATTAACAAGGGATAGGACAAGAAGAAATGGTCTCAAGTTATGCCAGGGGAGGTTTACATTGGATATTAGGGAAGAATTTTTCCCCAGAAGGGTTGTAAAGCATTGGAACGGGCTGCCCAGAGAACTGGGGGAGTCACCATCCCAGGAGATAATTATTAGACTTATGGACTTATGATCCGTAACAGCTACAGAAAATATCAAAAACTAAGTGTAAAATGTAGTTGCATTTACTCTGAGTTACATATGTATTAATAATAAAGGTGTTACTAAGGAGTGCAAGTGGTGAATTCTGTTCCTAAGTCATTTTGGTATTTTCATAAATCCTACCCCGTGACTGTAACAAGACTCTGAAAGTTCTGAGCTCAGTTCAGTAATGAAACTGCACTGACAGACTTTTTGCCCAGTGCTTATCAGTCAGGTAACAAACAAGATTAAGGCTTTTTAAATATTTATAAGACAGGATGAAAAAGGAACTGTACTCAGAGAGAATGTATCACTTCTTTAAAGGAACTTAATGTTCCTTGATTGCAGCAAGAGAAATTTGACAAGGCTGACAAGGGAGGAAAGCAGGTGGGCAGGAAATCTTGATTCACAGCTCTGTCAATTCATCCTCAGCAACCTTGTTATGTGGCTGAATAAGTGACAGTTCAGGATATTTTAAATAAACACCCCCACTGACTGTTGAAAACTATTTTTCTCCTCTGCAGTAAAATCATTAAAACTCCTGTGAGGAAGTTGTCAGAATTTTCCAGCTGCTATTAGGAAGAGTGAAAAGTCAAGCTGTAGCTAGTCTTGGAGAAGGTGTAATATTTGTTTTTCACAGCACTGACCCAGGCTGCAGGGCAGGGGGTGGCTCTGTGACACAGTAATGGGTATCCACCACTCTGTGTTGGCACTGGCCTGCACTCCAGGTGCACTCTGGCAACTAAGAGAAGAAGCAGCAGAAAACATTTGTTTACATCTCAGAAAGAGACCTTTGTACTCATGGAACTAAATGACAGTCTCTGTTGACCACTACTATTTTTTGAAGGTTGGAAATTATATTAAGAGCATGAATCAAGGGAGAAAAAGGAAATTAAAAAACACTTTAGCAATACAAAGCCAAATGGTCTTACAGAGTGTAACTCACCACAAAACAGTCTCTAAACATGAGCAGAAATAATTAAAATCAAACTAGTAGCTTTCAATCACAGGGAAAAACCCATTCAAACAACTGCTGGGATATAGAAACAAGAATTTCCAATTACCCCCTCCTCTCCCCACCTCCCTCAACACCACAAAAATCAAACCTTCAGATTAATTTTATAATCATTGAGGCTTCTTCTTTCAACTGTTTTCAGTACAACCCAAGATACTAAATACAAGATATTAAGACAAAAACTACAGCCTATTCAGTCTGGTCAGGAAATACCCCTAAAGCTACCATCCTAGTCAGCAGAGAGTTAAAAAAGAAAATGAAACAATATTTTCCTTGTGGTTTTTGAGGAGAGGGAAAGTTGTGGAGTTGGCAGATGGGAAGAGTGAATACAATACTCAAAGGCATTGATAATGAGCTTTATTTTCCTGGGCAGGTGCATGTCCATGCATTCAACACTCCAGACAGATCTGCACTGCAGCTGGGAAGATCACTGAAGCTCGAGGAAGGATCTCAATTATTTCTTCATATTGGTATTCTTTCTTGGAGTGAATTCTACAGATGTTCATAAAATCAGATCTTGAAGTTAGATTGGGAGGTGTATAAGCCTCATGCTGATGGTTTTTATTCTTCCTGTCCAGCACATTAAAAAAATGCTTGAAGAATTTAAGTTCTTTAAACATAGATCCATTTTTTTTATGCTGGCTTTAAATGAAAATAAGAGAAATTAGGTTTTGTGCACAACTAATAGTTCTCTACTTTGCACTCTGCTTTTCTCCACTTCTTTCCTGAATTTCCCTGCACCTTTCCTAGTTATATCTTTCAAAACATTGAGTCAAGCTCAGTGACAAAACCAAATGCAGGTTGTGCTGATCTTGGCAGCTGCAGACAAGTCAGAGCAAATTTAAATGCTCCAGAGTGCTTAAAGTGGATTCCTATTGCCACTGCTGAGCACAACAGCTTCCCTATCAGCACTTCTAGTCTGGGCATCACCTTGACACTGTGCAAAACGTTGGCAAGATGATGATGGGAAGAAGCAGAATGAAACAGAACAATCTGCATTCTCCTCATCTCATGGAAACAGGTATTTGACTTAAATAAAATGCATTTCCATGGCAGCATTTCTAGTTTATCCTCCTTGTCTACTTGTCTCTATCTTACAATCCTGCTGTTTGCCAGGACAAATGAATAAGCACCATCATAAGAATTGTTCATATTGTAAAAGGGAAGGTGAGAGCCTTTGCATTCTCAGCAGTTTTCTAGGAGATCTAAGCAATTAGGATAAAGGCTGGAAGTGCATGCAAGCAGCCCATTAATCATGCAGTTCTGATACTACTCTTATAATTAATACTATCTTCCTGAACTAGTCCCCCATGACTTCATTTGGACTGACTTAGCTATCATACCAGAATTCAGACTTCAAGATATAGAAGACTGGCATAATATAGATCAAAACAAAAACATTAACAGAAAAGCTCTATTTGTTATTACTTGGAAACACCAAAATGCAAAAGCATTTAATACACACAGTGTACTACATATTTCAGGTTTTATTTAGGTTCACTATATCCTGAAGCTGTTTCAATGCCAGTAACAGAAGACTGAAAAAAGTAACTTGACTTATACCTTATGCTAAATGCCAACCACCTCCCCTAAGATTAAGTATTTTTTTTAATAAAAGTTTCCATTCTATTGAATATAAGTTCTACTACTGCACTAGTGCCATCATATTAAGAACTTCTGTGAACTGCTTTGGATTTAAATAGGATATAAAGTATAATATGAATAAAAAATAAAACATAAAAGTAAGCATGTAAACAAAAAAGTGAATAAACAGTACATCTAGCTTACAAACAATAGTTTACACTGCCCTCTGAACTGCCTTGTCCCATCATTTTCCTCAATTTCCTTGTGCAGACATCTTAGTATTTAGTATTTATTATTAATACCTGCTTTGGTCAGAAAAAGGCTTTCTTGAATTCTGAATAAAGGACCCAAAAATCTGAACATTTCTTTTGCTATGGAAACAATTGTTTTCCCAGTTTTCCTCCCTTAAATCACTTCTGTGTTGCTACCCATGACATTGCAATAATCCAAACCAAGAAAAATTTTATATATATATATTTATATATAATATATTATATATAAAATATCTAGGATGGAATAAATGCAGTCTGCTAATCAAAGAGCAGGGATGCTCAGAAATAAATCTGGCTTCTTGAAAATCTGGCTTTTATCCTTTTGTGTGTCCCTATTCACCTCTGCATAAAGTCAGGATCCAATCTTCTTGGACATAAGACTAAATAGGCAAGAAATACTTCTCATTTGTTTTTAAATGCTGAGGAGAAAAGCATCAAGTAATTTTGCCCAAATAAAACAAGGGAGTAGATTGATTCAGCTTGATTAATGAAGAGCTGAATTGTCTTGGGCAACTAAAAAAAAATCCCAAACTTCCTGATGTGACTGCAACGGAAATATTTGAGCAAGTCTGATAAAGAGAATCAGGATGACTCTCTCTTTTTCCTTCAGTGGAACAATGCTGGTAGGATGTTACATTGTCTGATAACTTATTTTTCATCACCAAGCAAGCAAAGTGCCTGCAAATTGCCTTTCAGAACAGGTGTGGATGGCAGAGATGTTGCTTATCCTATTCTGTTCCTTTTCTATTATTCACTCTTCATCTTGGATATCAGACAATACTTACAAATACACAAGCATGTCAGCTCTCTGTTGGCCTGTCTACCTTGTAAAAGAAATCACAATAAAAGGAACAATAAATTAGTGAAATGAAAGCCTTACTTTGCTTCTCTTGAGTTTGGATGAAGCTTTGCATTAGCATTTAAAAGGGATAAGGAAAAGATTGTGTTAAAAGACCAAGCTGACTGAGAAAATCCATTAATCTTCACTTTCAATGGACTGCAATTCCAACACCCTATTTTTACCAGGTGTAAGTTATATTTTGTGTTATGAAAGCATAACAAAATTCTGACTTCATTTCTGTGCTGATAAAAGATTCTTACAAACTGAAAATAAATTTTAGTAAACTTTTAGTCTCATAACTGACTCAGAGAGGCTTTTCTCTCAGCATGTGACACGTGCTGTGCCAAGCAGATCTCACTCTTCTCTGCTAAGAGTATTACTAACAGATGTTACTGCAAATAATTTCCATATTTCGTTTTAAAGTTGATACCTTTGAAAAAACACTGGCTAAATTATATCTTGTATAAATCAATATTTATGATTATGATATTATTTATGATGTTATTTATGATAACTGTTCTTAGAATGCTCAACATCAGAGCTATGCTCGAGACAGCAGAAAGTGGTTTTGGAAAAAAAATCAGCAAAATGAGGAATTATAAGGGCCTTGGAATGAGTGCCTGAATGCACATGCAGACTGGCTGTCCTTCAGGACACTACTTCACTGGCTGCTTCTGAAGTCACATATATAAAAGGAGCACACAATGTAAAAGATGATAAATGTCAAATCCACAGAATAATAGAACTAACCCAGCAGAGCCACAGTGAGTGTAACAATACTTACAGCTCTTTTCTGATCTACTGCTACACAAATCTATAACCTGGCAAGAAAGGAAAATTGTGATATATGTAAAAAGCTTATTATATACTACAATTAATGTGTTTTAAGTTAGAAAAGACATAAAACCTGCCTGCAAAATTCACCTTCTTTTTGGACACAACTTTGGGCAGATTTTTGATTTATTTAATGCATTATTACTAACTTAAACACACCCACAGTCTAAAATAGTCAACTAGTGAGTTAAAACACCAGTATTACCAGGATAGTTTTGCTGAAACTTTACATATCTTTCCATATGGGAAGAAATACTGATGATAGAGAATGATTTAAGCCCAAGAGGTGCAAAATGAGGCAGCAGCTGAAAGGAATTCAGAGGAACAACAATGAGGCTAATGCAGTTCATCCATTTCCACATTTGTGTTGTTGTTAATAAAAGAATGAAGTATTTCTGTGAAGAATAGCCATTATTTCCCTCCAATTACAGGTTTCATGTAGCAATTGTCAGATTAAAATTTTATGTTCTGTGTTATGCATAAGGTCAGACTAAGTTAACATGATAGTTCCTTTGCTCTTAACATTTATATATCATTCTGAATGGATGTTTTGGTGATTAAATTACCAGATATTTATTTGTATTGTGGAAAGGAGGGAAGGCTAAAATCTCCATTGAACATGCTATAGATAAAGAATATGCTCAGTAAAGACTATGAGGAGGCAATGAAAAGTAGGTCTTTACTGAGATAACAGATTTCTGAATTCAGTTTATGTACAGCCATTAGTATAAGGAAACCTCATTTTTCCTGAATTGATAATTTAAAAAATCTTGTAACTTTCAAGCTACATAAAATTAATAAAATAATGCAATATGTTTGCAATTAGATATCATTCCTAATTATCTACTATCTTCTAAGTGCCAGTGAGGTGGTGGTACACAAATAAATATACAGCCAGAACAGGAAATGTTTTGCTGATAAACACTGACTTCATGCATTTCTATGATGTCACATTCTCAGCCAGTTTCTCCAATTTTTTTTTGAATAAAACACCAGAAATATTTCCATGTCAGGAAGTGCAACTACACAGCAGGTGCAGTTTCCTCTTCAGAAAATGCTGAATTACTTAGACTACAGTAAAAAAAAAGATTTGATATTTAAAAATCCAGGAAACCCAAATCTATTTGATGATCTTTTAGACAGCTGGCATAAATTATTTGGAGAACTGTGTTGTCATGCAGATGGCTATGAAGCTGGAAGTTAAGATACATTAAGAGTTCCCAGTAAGAGAAGGTGGAGTATTGATTTCATTTCATACAGAGTTTCTGTTCCAGAATTCTAGGAATCTGTGCAATTATCTCTGCACATGGAAGTCCATTTCACAGAAGCCAAGTCTTAAAATATACACCACCCAAATAACTACTGTCACTCTACACACTTATTCCTCTTGCATCTTGCTCCACTCCAGAAGCCTGGGAACATGAGGAGAGCATTAGAGAGCAGCAGTCCCAAACACCTCACTGCAAACACAGATGCTGAAGACAGGGACTTTACTGATTAATAGGAAATATATAAGAAATAATGGAGAGTTACAAATTATACAAGGGAGACTGTGTTTCTCTGTTTAAGGAGGAAACCCCAAAGCAAGAAGCCTAGTTATTTAATTATGTCGAAGTACTTTCAAGTGTCAGTTTTCTCACGTTGAAGAATAAAACATTAAATTACAGCAAGTATTTCTTCCACCTCAGCTGAAAAGCAAAATAGTGCAGAATATCAATAAAGATACCTATTATTGACTTGGGGTTTACAAAAAGATTGTTCTATTATTTTTCTTATTACACCTGTCTTCTTAGAAGACACAATCTCATTGCTCCACGTGATGGTGTGTAGGAGTGGAGCCTAGAATAGGATAGAGGTTTGTTTTTAATGTAGTTGTTATGCACTCAGTAAACAAGTTGCTTGGTGAGGGAAGACTGCACCAAAGCTTGGTTTCTGAAGGACTCATGTACCTTGCCTGCTAACTTCCCACTAGATAATGTCTCTAAATGCCCTGCTCCCTCAGGAAATCAGACAGTAAGCTGGTATTTAGCTTAATTCTGTTTGCTGCTGATGCAAGGCAATTGTGGTGGCCTGCTTTCTAGCTGGAAAAAAGGATTGTTTTCCCTGCTTTAGGCAATAGTGAGATAGGTAACCCCAGGAGAACAGAGGGCATGCCAATAGACAGAGGAATGATGTACAATATTTTCATAAGTAATGAATTTTAGCAGCTGGAGAAGTATTCTTTAAAGAAAATTAGTCATCAGGTTAGATTAAAGCCAACATAAGTTATGCTTTATTAGGTTAGCTCAGAAATAGTGTCAGCTATTGGTGCTCTGTACAAATGACCTTGCTACAAAGTTCAAAATACCCCATTACACATGCAGAAAGAAACCAATTCAGGTATATTAGATTTTAAATGATCACACTTAACATAGGACTGCACTAGCTTCTATTTCAAATGGACACATTATGACAACCTTGAAAGAAGGTATCATATTAATAGGCTTTTTTATTACATAATTCAACACAATTTATGTTTATATGGTGTCCTTCATACAGGCCTATAACAAAATAAAACCTGTCTAGTCAACAGTAAGTTGAAGTGAAGACAGTAGCAGGCACACAATGCTGCAAAGTGACTGTCATGTGAGGAAAAATGATAGCATTCTAAGCAGCAGCAACAAGAAGTGGGGACAACATTTGATCAGATAGTAGAACACATAATAATTAAGTGACCATGTTCACTGGGAGGTTTGAAAACCTTTTCTTATGTTAATCCATGAAAATAAAATCATGGAGTCAAAAAGGTTAATAATAATTTTAAAAAGTTGAAATGGAAATCACAAAATGTATTTTTACTTTCCTCTACACTTGTGTCTTTCAATAGATGCTACTAATAATCTAGAAGTCAAGCTGAGACTCTTTTCTTGTCATGCAGCTTCCTAAGTAGAAGAAGGAATAATAAAAATAATAAAAATGACAGCTAAATATTTTTACTTCCTTAGGAAAACAAACACCCCTACTCCCAAACCTATCAAACTACACAGGCACATTATTACACTGCATACTATTACTCTGTGTGTTCTCAGAAGGAATGAGAGCTCAAATGTTCAAGCAAGGTGCTAGGTCTGCACTCCTATGCTTTTCTGTTATGCAAGAAATACCACTTGAAAGTTCATCAACAGCAGTGCACACAAAAAATTACTTGCAATTATAAAAATAAAAGGAGAAACAGACTCACTAGCATGCTTTCTCATAAGAGGCTGTGGTGTAATGTATTTAGATCCAATACAGAACTAGCTCTTCATGTCCAGAGGACAAGCAGAGCTGGAGTAGAAATCAGCAGCAGTGAACAGCAGAGCATGAAGAGAAGCTCTGTGCAGAAATCAAAGCAACTGAACCTAAGCTAGCTCTGCTAACAGGTGAGTTCACTGCCTCTGCAGACTTTGATGATTTAGACCAACTCCCTGTGGCCTGATTTCAATCACTAATAGCTTATGCAGCATCTGGAACTTAAGGTAAGATCTATAGTGTACAGAGTTAATACAGGGATCTAATACCAAAGATTTTACTACTATAATATTTAACATTAAGCAATTATAAAAATACCTATTATCCTCTTCCTTGATCAGAACATACTGATGTAGGGTTTAGAAATATGTGTATTTACTGTATAAATTATCACAATAATAGTATTTTCCAAATAATTTGGGGGTTGTAAATGTATTTTCTGTATGAAACAAGGTAAAACAAGACAAGGAATTAGCTACAAGTGCTAAGCTATTACTTTTTCTTTTACATAAGCTCAAACTGTGAATAACCAAACTCATTCCACCGAGTTGGAAGAATAACTTCACATTCCCAGGTTTGTACTTCTAGAAAATTAAGGAAGTAACAGGTAATTAGTAACAGAATCGTGCAATATATTTATTTATTGACTTATTTATTTTTTGAAGCAAGATTTTACTACTTATTCCACAGCTAGAAATGTACTGCCATGCAAGAGAGAACACACACAGCCCAAGAGCCTGTCTCTCTGATGGCACTGCTGGCAGACATGCTGCAGAAGTCTCTACAGATCACTGACATGCTAAGGACAGCAGGGGACTGCACCTAACATCAAGCCCTTAGACAAAAGGCCCCTCTTGCCCCTGGCTGCATAGCTGATGTATCAGTGCAGTGATGCAGTGGAACTGGATATTCCACCACAAGCAAGGTGAGGATTCTGAGTTCATAAGGCTTTCTTAGAGGCTCAGGTCACAAAGAAGTGGGAAATTGGCAAGTCAAGTTTATAAACTCCTAACACCTCTTCAAGATCCACACTTGCACTTTTTCTTACATGAAATTCTGTTTGTCTACTAAATTATCTATCAACAAGCTTCAATCATGTCTTAGTTTTTTATATTTCTAATTATGCCTGCACTAGTCAGCAATGTTATGCACCAGTTTAAGGTACAAACTTCAGACTATAACAACTTGTGCCAGCTTCTCCTTGAATTATAGTTATTTCTGAAACAAGTGATCTGTTCCACATTCTTTCTGACTACAGAAGGAGATGTAACAGTAATCTTGTTGCAATGCCATTTGTAAGCTAAATTTATGTTCAAGATTTGCATATTAAGTGCCTTACTGGTAAAAGCAGCTCTCAAAGACAGCATGTGTATGCTTCCATTTGTACTCAGATTTGAATGCTAAAGCACAGCCAAGTGGGAAAAGCCCAGATTATTTTAGTTCTTTTTATCTTAAGTCAAATATGGATTGCTTATTTTGATTATTGACTAAGCCTCCTTTCTGAGAGGAAAAAACCCCCAACCTATTAGCATCTGCAGGGTCTGCCTGCATGTTATTATTTACACTTGGGTTGTCTCCTCCACAGTTTGTACTCAGGGCTTCACACACTTTCATCAAAATGTTTAATGCACTAATGTCACTGCAACACCCCAAAATACCTAGTGAAACATATCCAGTTGGTCATCTATTTTACTTACTTTTTTTCATTATCTTTGTCTTCTGAGTAAGGTGACATATTCTGACATATAATGCCAGGTTACTCTAATATGAGCTAAGTATCTCTTGGGAGATTTAAGTCTTGAAACATAAATATTTACTTAGACATATACAAAAGATCAGTAGGAAATTGCTCCTTGTCAAGCAAACATCCATGTTTTGCACTGAAGTCCTGCACACTTCTCCCATAACACTATTCTGCCCTTTTTCCCAAGTCTTGTTAAAATATTATCTTTAAATTTCCTACTCCCACAGCTGCTGAAATGAACTTGAAAACAGGTCTTAGAAAGTCAGATCCCATCAATCTACAGTATTACATTTAAATCAGTCTGTGTACTGGTTGGTGAGTTAGGGTCAGAGAGAGAGGAATTGATGCTTCAGCCTGGAAAGTTCCTTGACACTTAACAAAATGAAAATACCACAGTTCAAAAGAAGGAAGTTTTACATTATAGTTACATTATTTACATCTAAATATTTAATATATCAATAGTAAACAAACACACACACATATATATATATATATAAAAAAAATCTGTTACCTTTTGGCTTACACCAGTACAGAAGATGTCATCACTTTTGTCTTCTGTTCACACAAAATTGTTTGTTTGCTGGGTTGTGTAGCAGAGCAGCTTGGTTCTGACTGTCTCTAAAGCCATGGCTCTGGGCATGCTTACTCTTGAAACTGGGCTCAGCTTCATCTCTTAAGCATCTTTCTTAGATGCAAGTCTGGCCTTGTTATTCTTTGATTTTGACCATTACTCTCAGATGGTTTAATATTCTTATTGTAGTTTGGTGTCAAAATAAGGAAGAAGAGGCAAATTAAGAGGAAAATTAAAAAGCTTTTCAAAGAATGCTGCACAGTCTAATAATCCCTTTTTGCAGATGCGTGCAGGGCGTTCTTTGCAAGAATCATCACCAGGAAAAGAAAGGGAAAAAACAAAAAGGGGAAAAAAAAGGCAAAAAGCTGAATATCTCCTGATTAGATGATGAAAAGTTGGGAAAGTTGTCCTGGGGCGCAGATGCTGCCGGGGCGTGAAGAGGGAGAGGTCGTGGCTGCCCCCGGCTCCAGCAGCCCCCCCTCAGGTCATGGCTGAACCCATGGTGAGGGGAGAAGGGCGAGACACAGCCCTGTGAGCCCCGAGGGAAGAGAAGGAGGAGGAGGAGAAGGGGTTGTCGAGATTCCCCCAGAGAGCCCCTGCCAAGCTGTCCCTCCTGAGGGAGCCGTGGCCTGCGGAGAGCCCGCGATGCGGAGCAAACAGAGCAGCGCTCCAAGGGGGCTTCTTGGGGTCCTCTCTTAATTCTCCTTTGTCCAAATCATCAATATCCCAGCCAGCCTCTTAGAATTCCAGCTTTATAACAGTGGGACAACTCAGGCTAGATGAGAAACTTGCAGTTAGTTTTGTTTTCAGTGCAGAGTGCACTGCACCGCTGCCTCCTGCCACCCTGCTCCATCGCCCTCTGCCCAGCACCAAGCTCCCTGAGGGAAAGGACGCGTGAGGGGAGGGAACGCGAAGGGCGGGAACCACAGCACAAGCCATTGACCATCCAAGTCCCTGTGTTGCAGGGTCTTGCTGTATCAGAGAATGGTTAGGGCTGGAAGGGACCCCCAAAGGGCATCTAGTGCAGCCCCCTGCAGGGAGCAGGGACACCCT
>WYEA01022548.1:38210-49110 GCA_033558465.1 Alcedo atthis
ATATCTATATGCAAATATTGCCCATAACTACTTCTGGCAAGGCCAATATAAAATCATTGATAAAGCCTGAACACTTCTTGCTCTATATTGCTGTGGGTTTTTTTGGTAAAAAATGAAAATGTTGCCTATCCTTGTACTATAAAAGAATAACAAGACTATTCAAACAGCATTTAAAGAGCTATAAAGAAACAAATTGCATTTTAAATGACCATTAAGAAACATTTTGGATTGCAAGATCAGTTCTGCAGCTGAGAAGAGGAATGAAATCCTGCCACTGGACTCATCTAAATTGAACAACAAAATGGGGTGGAAAATAGACTGCTGAACCATCTGACAATAGGAAAGCATATTAAATCAATGAAAGGATATTTATGTAAATGAATTTTTGTAACTTGAGGTAAGAAAAAGGTGATTTCTCATAAACAATGAGCAATTCATTCTTTTTGATGTAATAATGAAAGAAAAATATCAGGTGTTCCTACCTGTATCCTTAATTTTCCTTTATGTATCCTTAAGAAACTGTCTCACATCACTGCCAGTATGAGAGCATCCTGTATCTCACATGTACAGAAGAGTTTCTTGGAAGTTTTGTCAATGCATACATTTTCTATTGAAAAATATCCACTGGTCAAAAAACATGTCAGGAAAATGTAGCTATAGTTATAATTTGATAACTCCTATCCATCAAATATAGATATTAATTAACATTATTTCTTTCCAGAATGCCTGGCTGGATACAACAGTGCCTCTCAGGATGCAACAGTTGATGGTAAATGATGAAAATATTTCCAAATAAATGCTCATCTTGTAAAACATATTCAAGAGGATAAGCTTTTTTATACTCTATGTTCTACATATACAATAGTGTCTATTAAAAAGAATAGCACCAAGAGTAAAAAAGGGTTTCTTCATTGCTGCATGTCTACTTTAAAGTTAGGAAAGCATTGTTCTACAATAAACATTAAAAGCTTTGAAAGGTTTTAAGGAACCTGTCAAACTGTTCCAAATTAGAATATCACCATCCTTCAGTAATCTCTTGAACAAATAAAATGCATTTATTGCTGGTTTCATGTTCATAATTACCATTGGTTTAATTAAAATGTTTGAAAAGTACAAAGCACAGTTTTTTTTTCCCCACAACTAAGCTTGCATTAAACATGTAAATGTCTCCTAGCCACAGCTTATGGTGAATAATTGACTTAAAGAGAATAAAATGGGCAATAATTTACTTCTTATCTGTTTCTCCCTATCAAAAAAATAGAAGCCAGGTGGAGAACGGAATGTTAAATGTTCCAAATTCTGAGTATTTTCCAAGTTTGCATAATAAATGTGACAGCCCTCCCACAGCATTTCTTTTATCATATTAGTTCCACAAAACAGTTTATGAGTGCATTGTTCACACAGAAAAAAATCTCATTTATTTATAATTGCCTAATCAATTGAAATTTAATTGCATTATGCTGCAAGGACCTTTGATGCAGCTTTAGAAATCTGCATAAACATTAATATTTTGAAGCCTTAATGAATAGGAATTTAAAAAATAAAACTTCAAAAGGACTGAAAAAGCTGGTTTTTATTTGCATTGTACAAAGCATGCATTGCACTTGAATCACCTTTTATGTTTTATGTTTATTCTTCAGTGAAAAGCAATAATCATGGAACTTTCTTAGAAGAAGAAGTTTAATGGCATCCAACAAGCATCTTTACTGACATTTAAATTTCCAGTAGCTAAAAAAAAAAACAACCCAGTATCTGAGGTTTAAGTTGATTTTCTAAATAAAATGTTTTGTAATTCAAAATCACTCTGACTTATACAGAATCTCTTGATAGAACTGATTTTATTACTGGAGAATTTTTCTTTTAAGCAGTCATATTTCTCCATGCAAAGATGCTGCTAAGGTGGGCTGAATTATGAACCTTTTGAAGTCAACTGGGCCACAAGAACATAAAGCTGAAACAAATCAGTTAGGAAACCACATGCAGAAGTGCAGAAAAAGAGGAATAACACTAGGTGAAATCTGCATTATCTATCTCACATGTGAACTATGCAGAACTGCACATAGAGGGGGAAAAAAACCAATTCCCAGCGTATGAAGAGCCTTTTGTGCCTGTCAAGACATAAAAAATATCTAATAAAAAATGCATTGCATTCTGCTCTCTGGTCTTCTGCATAACTACAACACAAGTGCTCAACAGGCACAAACCTGTTCACAGATTTCCATTTCCCTCTTCCCTTTCTCTTTCTCCTCACAACCTACATTTGGGGGAAATTGGCCATCAAGATGTGAACATTTCCTACAGTTCTGACCGGAGGGTGGTGAATTTCCTGACCTGCAAATATACCATTTTAAGTGGAGGAGTATATCCATAAGTATATTTCTATTGATTATTTTTGAGGGATTCCTAAACTCACCAAAACACAGAACAAAAACAAACAAGCAAAAACTAAAAAACCCAACCCAAAGCAACAACAACAACTAAAAAAAAAACCATATAAAGAAATAGTAAAGCATGTCCAGCACTTGTGTTTCCATGTAACTCCTACAGAAAACAACAGAGAGGAGAGATTTACCCTTTGCTGAAGTAAGAAGTTCACAGTTAACCTTTCCAGGATGAGAAATGATACCCAGCCCAACACAAAGATGTTTGCATCTCCATAGTGTGAAGCTACTGTCAGCTTTCTCTTAGAGGAGGTGTGAGCAGATTACACTTGTGGGAGGGAAAGGATTAAAACTTTCTGGAGACTGGTAGAGTTCAGAGGAAAAAGTGACTGCAAGAAGTGTTCAAACTGGGTAAGTATACTCTGGTGAAGGATACTGAAAAGAGAGTTTGGTCTAATAGGATGCAATCAGAAGCATAATAATTGCACAATCTGCTTCTCTGCCTGCCCCCATGTTAGATCACAGCTAGCTGAAAGCAAAACAGGGTTTTCTCCCTCCTAAAAGTAATGTAAGCACATTTATCTCTACATTTTTGCCCATCTCTTATTGAATTTCAATACACTGTGTTGTCAGCTTGCAGTGTTATTAATTCTTCTATTTGCACATTATTTTACCCTTACTGGAGCTTAAATCATCTAATGTGACTGCATAACCCCACCAAAAAGTCTTGCAAAGGTAGGATAAGGAAACAATAAGCAAGATGAGATTCTTTTTATATGCTTCATGCAGTTTGGAAGCTAAATGAAAGTGGGATTTAATATTGAATGAGTTACAGGAGGCATAACAGAGGCTTGAGGCAAAATAATTTAGAAACACATCTACATAAAAAAGGAAGTTTCAATAAAACATTCCCACACCATTAACCATAGGTTGTGCATATTTAATATAAAAAAGAATCCACGATGAAGAAGTGCTTGCTATAATAAAACTGCATATTCTGGATTGCAGTGAGGGAGCAGTGACAGGCAGCAGGACTCTTGAAGCTCAACATGCTTCACAGCTATGCTTCAAATTCCTAAAGCTGAATTTAAGATGTTTTTGAGGCAGCAGAAATTACTTTGCAGTAAAACTAACAGTGCATGCCCATTCTGTACACAAGGGAGGGGAGAATGCAGCACAGTGGAGCTAGGGTGACTCCCAGCCCAAAAAGCAAGACTCCAGGAGATAGAGTCTGTTAATGAGCCCTTCCTGAGAAAGAGGAAAGCTTTCATTTGAGGTGGAAAGGGTTTTCCACAAAAACAGGAATAACTTCACATGCCTTTTATCCTGTTGTGAAATTTGCATGAGTTCAAAATGATAAAAATCTGTAAACAACTGTCAAATGGTTTGGACTCATCCTAGTTTTTGAAAGTGCTGCACTGATCCACTGAATGAGAAGCAGAGCATCTAAGAGCCTTGAAATGGCCATGTTGAGATTTTTAAGTGTCTGCAGATCAGTGCTTGTCAAATTAAATTCCAGGCAATTCAATGAATAAATGCTACTGCAAGAACTTATATATTGAGATAATTATAACCTACTGCAATACACTTCTAATTTTCCTCAGACACTGATCACTCTTGAAAGAGAGGAAAATAAAAATCTTTTTTTTCAAAAACAAACAACAAAAACCACAGTGACCTAAACCTTTTGTAACTATACCACTCTTTTTGAATGACAGTTCTATTTTGCCAATAATCCCTAGAAGAATATCTGAAAGAATAAGCAGGGCACTGATGCAAAGGGGAAATAAGGAAGAGTAAACAAAGCATCTGCAATTAATTTAGTATAGTTGGTACTGCTTCCCATCCTATATTTCTGTCTTGGTGTTATTTTCTTCATGCATTTCCCCAATAACTGGAATAATGGTGTGTGAAGGGGAGATGGAGTTGGCAGAAAGGTGCAAAACACAGACAGTTCAGGATGCAATCTTCCTTTTAGGACATTTGGAGAAGCATAATTCTAGATGACATTTACAGCATTGTTTGTCTTACCTATTTAGGCTATTATAGTGCACATTCTCACAGGTCCATAAAGATGCCAGGTGTCCTGGTTTGGGTGAAAACCGAGCAAATTCAGTAAAAGTAAAATCACTGAACAGAATTTGCTCGGTTTTCACCCAAACCAGGACACCAGGTATGACCAAAATCAAAGCTGAGTGTTCTCACAAACTCTCTTCACCCAAACACCTAATCACTGCTGCTGCCTGATCTATTTACTAAAAAAAATCCATACAGGAGAAGATTGCAATTAACCCTCTCAAAAGCCAAAAAATCCACAAAGATCTATAAAAACTCTGTTATTTATTTTTGTTATTTACCTCCTATTACTTTTTTACTCTCCTATTGCTGACCATGTCCCTGCTTATGAATTATGATTACAGTAAAGGTAGGTGAAGAACAGCAGAGTACATTTAACAGCTGTAATTTACATTTAACAGTGTAAAGACAGTGTTCTCAGTTCTGTTTCTTCAAAACAACCTAACAACAACAGAAGCACCATGTTTTTGCTGAAGACAAGTTAACAAATCCTTGTTTAATGTGAAGGCTGAAATCATTATGGGAATATTGATTTAATGTTTATTCCAGAAAAGGAAACAGAATTTTTTTTATCCAGAAATGGATAAAAAATAAGCAGCCAAACCCAAACTTCAGTTGAGTAAGAACTCTCGTGGGCAGTCTGCAAGCCATTAAACATCCATTTCAGAAACAAATAAAACTCTTGTCTTTTTAACAACACTCTGATCTGCCTACATCTCATGGTCAGTTAGAAAATTACACAGCACATTTGCCAATATGCTTTTTGTTTCTGAAGTCTGACGAATCACAGAAATAGAATAGAAATATTTTATTGCCCTCCAGTGCTTTTTCTCTTCTAAGCCCAGATCCCTGCAACAATATTCTGATTTTACCATTTCAAGGAGGAACAAAAATAGCACTACCTGGGCAACCACACCGTGCTGAGAAACTTTCTGGTCGTATAGATATACTCAGGTTTTCCTGGTGCCCTTTTCATTTTGTTCAGACAAACCTGCTAGTCACAAAACTTACAGAATGGTCTGACACATTTTAATGCCAGTTTGAGACCCTTGTTAATTACTCTGACTTGCTGCTGACACTGTGTTGATGTTATCTTTATGCTTATGCTAGTCCTTCTTTTTAAGGAACATTGAAAGTAGTTTATTGTACTTTTATTGTTATTGTGTATTTTTATGTATAATTTACTGGTGGGACAAGTACATTGTGCAAAATAATAAAACAATAAAAATCCTAATAGTGATGCATTTTAGTTCTTAAAATCCCTATCAGCAAATTATTACTTCTTAGTTAATGGTAGAACAGTTAAAGATGATTAACACCTTCCTAGACACATTTTGCCAGCATGCTCATTGAGAATATTCAGTATATTATGAGTGTAGCCCTCTGAATCTCAGCTTCATAGCCCATAATAAGCAAAATATACAGTCCATGTTATTTTTATCATCCTTTGAAATATTTTTCTGTTACTGCTCCAGAAATTCTCTGGATATTAATGTCTTAATTGCTCAGAGACACATGCATTTTTATTATTGCTTTACAAATGTTTAAAAAGGACAGTTAATTAATAAAGGCATTAGTCAAGAAAGTACAGTGATTCACCTCTCTTCAAAGTAGACCATTTTTCTTGAAAGAAAATCCTTATTCATCATTCTCCTACTGGAAGGGTTGCTTTGGGAGAAATTAACAGCAGTGGAGAGATAATTCCTTTCCAAAGATACTCCTATTCATCCTCTTCTTTCTTTTTAACTAAAGCTAGTTATCTTTTATGTTTGGGGTTTGGATAATTTTGTTTATTTGGTTGGGGTTTTGCTGAGAAACCTCAAAGGTTAAGCTCTGACTTCACTGTAAGATGTAAGGCTGGACAAATACAGGTCACTTTAAGATCTGGGATGCTTCATGTAATCTCTCAGTGATCTGGAGGTCTGGGGGATGTGACCAGGTGGTCACTTAGACTATTAAGTGATCAAAGGACTGAGCAGCCCATCACACTACCTATAATCTACCACAACACAGCCTGACAGAGGATATAACTCCACTTTGCCACAGATAGGAACAGCAAAGAAATATTATTTGTGCTGAGCATTAAGCAAATCCACATCATAAGGATGGAGCTGCTCCAGGAGCTTACAGCTTATACCTGCTGCTGGGTTATTTGTCAGGCTGACCAAAATCCAGCTGTTCAGGAAAAGAAACCTCTTGTTTCTCCTTTGGATTGGATTGGAGGCAAGGCATTTGCAGTGCAGAAGAGAGGGACTGCTGTGCTCCAGAGAGAGCAGTAGGTAGATAGATAACAAGCAATAATGGTACTTCACAGAGCAATTGTTATGCTGCTTTGTTCTACTGTAATGATCAATGAAAAGCATTAAAAATATATTAAAAAAGAAAATTTAAGCCTATTAAAATTAAAAGCAGATAATGACAGCATGTCATGATAAAATATAATATGAAGGACTTGGCTTGTGGGACTTCATGCTGCTTATCAATATTCTGTAAATCTACTACATTTTGAAGCAAAAAGCATATGGTTGGTCATAAATTCCCTGTTACTGTACCTCTGTTACTGAAGAGGAGATTATTCTAAGTGCCATTTAAATTTTGGAAAAGTAGCTGAATGTCTATTTCAGGATTTTATCACTCCTCCTTGCCAACAGCATGTGCCTCGACTCTATCCCAGTAGATACCCTAGTATCACCACACTTCAAGGGAGAACAGAAGAAAGAGCCAGCCAACTCAAAATCCTGTTACAGTGCTGATTTCTGGAAGGTTTGAAAACTTGCAAACACAGCAGACTGTGGGAATTTATTTTTTTTTTTTTAAATAGCTACCAGGCTAAACAAGCAAACAGTTATTGGAAAATTATAAAATAAGAGCTTGCTTTTTTTGGTCTTTTTTTTTTATTTTGTGGGGAAGCCAAAAGAGGATTAAATTATTTTCTAGAGTACAGCTCTGAAATGAATAGGAGTTTTCCCCTTTGCAGGTTCTGGATTTGGTAATGAGCTCTCAGGAGCCCCAAAGAGATACCAGGACTGGAAATTAAGCACAGTATAAAATAGGCCAGAGAGCTTAAGTATAACTAAGAACAGCCTAATTAATCCACATAATAGGTCATCACAGTGCAACCACTCCAGAATGCCCTCATAAACCATGAAGTTACTGACTCTGCATGTTCATTAGTGTGTATATGCACAACTTTAAAATAACCACATGGTTAAATAGATTTTGTTCTTAATTGTGAGTCACTCTGTAGCTAGAAGATTAAGCATGACATATTCATTCCATTTTTGAAATAGCAGGATCATTTTTGCTCCATTAAACAATTTGATACGTCTTCTACAAGCCCAAGCACTTCTTATATAGCATAGTAACATAAGTAAAAAATAAAAACCCAACATTGCAGAGGGCAAAACTAAGCAAAATAATTTCAAGATGCTAATGGAAAGAATAATAGTTCTCCATTTTAAAGGAGCCTCACGGCATCCTAAAGGATTTTAAAACTAGGGAAAATAAATCCTCTATGTTATTCAGCTGTTATATAGGCTTTGGGCTTTTCTATGATGAGGAGGATCCTCAACAAGCATCCTTGTTGCATCTCTTTTTTAATAAAATGAAATGTATTTCTCCATCGGGTTCTTGTAGGGCCATAACTCTCTAATCCCTTCTTTGTTTCCCCATGCCCCTTCCAGACTATTTCTTAACACTTCCAATTTTACTATCAGCATAAATTTAAAAGATTCAGGGTGCAATAATTACAGTTTCAAATACTTCCCTGGATAACTATCAAAGCGTTTTTTGAAAAAAAATAATATTTTTTTTTTCTAAAATCCCTGAAACTCTGAATTTTTCATGGTGAGATGCTGTGACTGATTTTTTGCCAAAACCCTTTTGTTCTAACACACCCTTGTTCCATCCAATAGTCCAGCAGATCTTTCAGCCCAGCAGACAAAGTGGGGAAATGCTGTGAGAAGTGGAAAGATGACAGATTTTCAGAGATCTAGTAGCTCATCATCACTAGTCCCCATCTCCATTAGGACAGATAATAAATGGAAATGAAATAAACTCTAATGATGCCTCCACTTTCTTCTGGCTGCCTGAAGGATGTTCAGACATCTCTGAGCAGAGAGCTATGAGGTCCCAGGTTTCTGGGCTCACTTTCTTCTTTACAAGGTCCATTACACTGAGCTGAGTGGTTCATTTGTTTTTCTTGTCACTTAGAGACTTATATAAAAGATGTTATCATTACAAAAGGGGGTCACTCATGTCCTAAATTATGTTCTGATCATTTAATCGGATGTCAACTTAATGCTCAGAAACACTTAAGAATTATTTTTTTTTAAACTTCCATAAATATTGTTACTCAGGTAGTCTAGACAAGAAAGTTAATTGTCCAGGAAGGTGGTTAGATTGGCCTAAATACACTGGTTCTTCAAGTGTGAAAATGAGCTCATCTACATTTAAACTTCATGGTTTTAATGTCTGTGAAAGTTACACTTTCTGGGAAAACTATATACAACAGACCTTTAAAATAACAAGGTCATAAACAGCCCTATTTGTATAATGCAAGATGCAAGAACAGCTGATATTGGAATTTATAGATAACAATAATATTTTGACAAATGTGCAAAAGATCTTCTAAAGTTGTTTTACAGAGACCAAGTTATCTTCCAACCCCTGCTCTATATACTCTTTGGTTTTCTTTAACTGTATGCATCCCTGATGATGTTTTTAGCAGGAAACATGTGATTAATTGTCATGGATGAAAACCTGTCAGAAAATACCTTTGAGCAGACAATGAAGTATGGAAGAATTAAAATTTTAAAGACTGCATTAACAGTTGATTGCAAAGGTAAATATAATTTCCAACGGTAAATCATAAAATCTTTGTGACAATAGTACACGTTTCAAAAATTAAATTCATTTTGAATAGATTTTTTAACAATAAGACTGAAAATGCATCTTTTTGTAGGTAGTACTGGGTATGTGACAATCTCTGGCAAGATTGGATTTGGGAATTCAGTTGCTCATAGACTTTGTCCTGTACCATTTCAGATACTTTTACCTCCAGATGGCCCTCTAGAAACACGTGAATCTACACCAAGCCCCATGCCATATTTGTTGACCCCACCCATAAGGGCCAGAAACCCTGCTGCACTTGCTGCTATGGTCTAATGCACTGCTGTTTGGTCAGCATCTTAAATACTGCATATTTTAATTTAATAGAAATTACTTGAAATTTTATTTCATTCCTAAAAATTCCTTTCATACAACGTTGTGTTATTAAGTGAATAGACTGCTGCCTCCCAGCTAATGCCAATTGCTGGAAAAGCTCTGGCTGAAGCCCAAGGGGCTTTCAGGTGTGATGTGCAGTTGATTGTGCAATTCAGTTCAGCACTGAGAGACAACAAACAAGTGTTGCTGAGAGATAACAGATGTTTGTGAGTGTTGTCAGAAAGAAGGTGAAACCCCCTGCTTTCAACATGTGGTGTGCATCATCACACATCAACACAAACCTTAACATATCCTACACCGATTTAAATGCATATAAATAATAGCCCATCTATTTATTTTGGATAATTTGCTAATAAAAGCTGAGGATTTGAAATTGTTTCAGGAAGTGGTTTGCCTTGAGCCGCAGGAGAAACAAAAATTTAGGCTTCACATTTATATCATGTGTGTATATTGTTTTCTCTTTTATACACTTCAAATTTTTATGCTGCTGCATTTATGGATTTGGAAGGAAAAAAGCACTATGCATTAATATCCAGATGTTAAAAATTATATTTTAAATCTATAATGCAGAATAAATATTATATTTTACCTAATAATTTTAAGTTATTTTTAAAGAGTTTGCAAAGTAGCAGCTATTTTTAAGTGATCTTGGATGAGGAAAAGACACAGTCTTCACGTATCAAATTATTTCCCATTAAGCCTTCTGTTGCTCAAAAAAAGGCAAATTTTCAAGATGAACATCTGTAACTGTCTCTACCTTTTGCCTACTTACATAAGCATCCTTCTACTCTGAAGCAAAGGTTTAGTCAAGATGATCAATGGCAAAAATATTATTCTCATGTTCATGTATTTATATATGGCATCCCAAAGTTAAGCATTTCTGCAATCCTTTCCTGTATCTAAATAAATATTTTGCATACTTAACACATGGAAACAAGATTTTTGACCAAAAAAAAAGTGTCAGCATGTCCTCACAAAAGCACTGGCATATTTTTAATATACTCAGAGAGTAAGATATGAGGGCTCATGCAATGAGAATGTGTACAAACAGTTCCTGGCCAAGTTCAGCAGCTTAGCATGAGCTGCTCAAAACCAGGGGTTAGTGGTGAAGTCCCAAAGACAGATCACAAATAGAATCACAGAATCATAGACTGTTTAGGGCTGGAAGGGGCCTCCAAAGGGCATCTAGTGCAGCCCCCTGCAGGGAGCAGGGACAC
>WYEA01022551.1:0-13391 GCA_033558465.1 Alcedo atthis
TCCTATTTTTTTTTCCTTTTTCCTCTTTTTCTATTCCTTTTTTTTTTTTTTCTCTTTTATTATCCTTCCTGGTCTATTTTTCTCTACAAGCCATTTATAAATCACCTCACTCCCATTGGCTCTAATTTGCCAAAGCCAATGCTGGAGGTGCAGCAGGAACTGTGGAAATCAAAATTATTGATTTCTTGACCACATCCAGGTGCCCAGCACAGACTGAAGAGTGGCAGGTGAAAAAACACTAAATTTCCAAGAAACTCAATTTTTTCTGGGGTAGAAGATGATGTGTAAAGTCAGTTTAGGAAATGTTAAGTGAAATAAATTGGGGTTTTTTTTTCAGCTTTAGTGCTGAATTGAGAGGAGCTAATTAGCAGCTTTTCTGCTCTGGAATGGTAGAAATAAATATATTTCTTTTGAAACAACAGATTGTTCTGAGGTTGTAAATATTGGTGTTAAAATAGAAAGGAGCAGAAAAAAATTAAATATATTTACTAATGATAGAAGCAGAGGAAAAGTTGAAGCAGGGGAGGTTTAAAATGGATATTAATGGATATTATTGGATATTATCCACGTGGGAGGTAGGAACTACTTGTGAGTAGAAAAAACCCTTTTTGAGGTTAAAAAAACCCCTTTTTGAGGTAGAAAAACCCATTTTAGAGGTAAAAAAACCCTTTTTTGAGGTAGAAAAAAACATTTTTGAGGTAGAAAAAAACATTTTTGAGGTAGAAAAAAACGTTTTTGAGGTAGAAAAACCCCTGTTTGAGGTAGAAAAACCCATTTTTGGGGTAGAAAAAACCATTTTTGAGGTTAAAAAAAACCCCTTTTTGAGGTAGAAAACCCCCTTTTTGGGGTAGAAAAAAACCTGGATCATCACCAAGACCTTCTCTAGGGTTAGGGCTCATGGTTGGACTCTGATCTGCAAGATTTTTGCCAATCAAAGTGATTCAGGTGCAAAAAAAAATCAGTGTTTTGATCACTCTCTAGCTCTCTAGTACCTGCTACTTCTCCACGAGCCACTCCTTGGCTCTAGATCCTCTGGAAAGGGACAAAATTCTTCTTGCTGCTCCCATTGCTGGAGCTGCACCGACCTCTAGAGGCTTCAAACACAATTACAAAGGTTTTTGGTTGGGTTTTTTTTTCCACAATTTGAGGTGTTTTCAGCACCTAAAGATGGAATTGTGATGCTGCAGGTGCCTGGACAACTCCTCTGGCCAGTTTGGTGGTGTCCTGTTGGGAAAAAAACCAGTTGGGTGAAATCCACAGAGCCAGCCCAGGGAATGCTGCCCCATCAGCAGGAATATTCTGTGATGAAAAGGATGCCATGATGAGTTTTCATATTGCTCAGAATAAAAGCATTTATTTCTCTTTACAGTGCTGACTGAAGAATGTACAGGTGTTTTCACCTATAGGTATAAAAATCTGTTTTATATACAGTCATAATATTTTAATTATTTTTTTTTTCCACTGGGAAATCTCCTGATCCATTCTTACCACAGGAAAACAAAAAATCCAAACAAACCAAACCAAAAAAAACCACCCCAAAAATACTTAGTACAGGCAATAGAATTCCAGTAGGTTTGCAACCTGGCATCAAAAAGCTCAGCTTTAGATTAAAGGGTAACTTTTGTTACTTAAAAAAAGGACTTTTGAAGTCTCAGGACACAAAATAAAGTTGCTTTTCAAATAAGATATATACATCAAAAAAATAGG
This sequence comes from Alcedo atthis, assembly GCA_033558465.1. NCBI lineage: Eukaryota > Metazoa > Chordata > Aves > Coraciiformes > Alcedinidae > Alcedo > Alcedo atthis. The sequence goes on from WYEA01022551.1 coordinate 1,708, forward strand.
AGTCTAAAAAAGGCATTGGTTTTAATGCTATTAGAAAGCTCTATAAATGTGCACGGGTCCATTTTTCTTCTTAGAATCAAAGACCAAAGGAGAAAGTGCCTCTTGTCTTCTAGGAAGTTCCTCCTGGGATAAGTCAGTTCAAAGTACCTGGAAAAAAAAAAAAAGAGAGAGAAAAAAAAATGAGTCCATTTGGAAAAAGTTTAAGCCACCAGCAGCAAAATCCTCACTTCATCCTGTAGAGTTATTAATAATTAAGTTTTTCTAGGAAAATTACTCCAGGATTTTGAGTTTAATTTTAAAGAGGTGTAGCTTTAACAATCAGAAGATTGCAGTGACCTTAAAATATCAAGATGAGTGGTTTATAAGTGGCCAGGAAATGACATGTAAAGGTCAAATTTCCCTTTATAGGATGCCACAATAAATATTCATTAGAAACATGAGGATTCAGGGGCTGCTGGGCACATGAGAAACTTCTTTTCCTCCTAATTATAAAGAGCACAAATCCCAAGGAATTAAGGCTCTGTGCTACAGGTTGAACACCAGTTTGAAGGTTCAACAGCCTGGAAACTTCCACTTTACTCCTCCAAGTCACCTGGAGGGAACTCCAAAGAGCAAACAGATCCAAATCTTTCCCCTTTAGGGGTGGTAATTCCAGAAGAAAGCAACCAATCCAGCCTGTTGAGGTGGGGAAACCTCAAAAGTTGAGTCACCTGATTGCTTTTTTTTTTTTTTTTTTTTTATGCTTCCTCTCCATTGTCCATCTCCACATCCAGCTCCCTCGTGGTGTCAGCTGCTCTTGACAGGACATCAGCCATCAGAGCCTCCTCCAGCTTCTTACGTACTTGTTGCACCCTCTCTTCTTGCTTCCTGAGGGGAAAAGGAGTAGGAACAACCATCATTAAATCTCCAAGGGGATTGGGAAACTAGAGGGTCACCCGGGGTTGGTTTCTCAACTTGTTTTGAGTTTAGGACAGGGAAGGACTCTGGCTTTTGAGGCTGGTGGGTGGTGGCAGGAATGGAGGGAATGGATCCAAATTTGGGATGGGTAGTTTCAACTCAGACATCAGGAGGAATTTCTTCCCCAGGAGGGTGGGAGACACTGGCACAGGGTGACCAGAGAGGTGGGAGAAGCCTCATCTTTGAAGTTTTCTGGTCCAAGCTGGCTGGGGCTCTGAGCAACCTGCTCTTGTGGGAGGTGTTGGAGCTGGATGAGCTTTCAGTTCCCTTCCAATCTTGATAATTCCACGATTCTGTTTCATGACACAGGTGCTTTCCTGCTGCTGAGGAGCCATGGGAGAGATTTCCCAGTAAAAATAAATCAAAGGCACTGGCCTGAGGGGTTCCAAACACCTCCTGCTGACTCTAAAGTAGGAGAAATTCCTCCTCTAACCAACCCTGACACTGCTTTGGACCAAAGCTTGGAAAACTGGGTGAGGCTTTGAGTGAATCCCACAGAGAGGGGGGGTGGAGGGGGAGGTTTGGGAGGCAACCAACAGGCAGAAAGCACCCATCCCAAGAAAAAAAAAAAAACACTTGGAAGCCTTTAGTTTTGAGCGGCCAGCTCCTGCAGCTCACCTGATGTCGTCGTCGGTGACGATGAAAGCTTTGCAGAGGGGTTGGGAGGTGTTGAGCCAGACGGCCGGGTTCTTCTCCACGGCAGCCGACAGCTGCCCGGTGATGGGGGCGGAGCTGGTGTGTAACGCGCTGGCCACGGCCGACAGCAGGGTGTCGTCGTTGTTACCCGGCCCCACACCTGCAAAAAAAAAGCAGGAAAAATGGGAGTTTTCTGAGGGGAAAGGCGCTTGGGATTCTCCCCTGTGGAGGGAGGGAAGCTGAGGGGGGAAGCGGCGGTGGGAAAAAACGGCGGGAAGCGGCGGAGGGCGCTAGGGGGCGCCAGAGAGCGCTAGGAGGCGCCAGAGTGGGTTGACCTGAGCTCCAGAGTGGGTTGACCTGAGCTCCAGAGTGGGTTGACCTGAGCTCCGGAGTGGGGTTGACTTGAGCTCTGGAGTGGGTTGACCTGAGCTCCAGAGGGTTGACCTGAGCTCTGGAGTGGGTTGACCTGAGCTCTTGGGGGAGTGGAGGGGATTGGGACTAGGGGGGGTGGATTCAGCTCAGCCATCAGGAGGAATTTCCTCCCCAGGAGGGTGGGGAGATGCTGGCACAGGATGCTCAGGGAGGTGGGGGAAGCCTCATCCTTGGAAGTTTTCAGGGCCAAGCTGGATGGGGCTCTGAGCACCCTGATTTAGTGGGATGTGTTGAAATTAAATGAGCTTTCAGGTCCCTTCCAACCCTGTAATTCCATGATTCTATGATTATGGTTCTAGGATGAAGTCCAACCTTCATCTCAACACCTCTCTCTCCACCAGCCCACAGCCTCCAGTGCTGCATCTACTTGGTTTTTAACCACCTCTTGGGATGGTGACTCCACCACCTCCCTAGGCAGCCTGTTCCAGGCCTTCACCACTCTCTCAGGGAATAATTTCTTCCTAATATCCAATCTAAACCTCCCCTGATGCAACTTGAGGGAGAAGAGACCAACACCAGCCTGGCTATACCCTCCTGGTCATGTAGCTGTAGAGCAATGAGGTCTCTTCTTCTCTCTGAAGTGTGGTTTCTAAACAAGCCCATCAAACCTCCTGCTGGAGACTCAGGTATTTCACCAGCAGGAGTTGATGGGATCTGAGTGAAAACTAAAAGAGCATCAGAAGCTCTGTCCCTTTTATTTGTGGATCTGAAGGAATACCTTGAAGTCCTTTAGGCAGCTCCATGGATTTGATGATTTGTTCACTGACATCTGATGCACTCAGCCCTTGTAGCCTCTTCTCCCAGAAAAGCTGGAAAAAAAACAACCCAAAAGCCAAGAATGCTCATGAGAAATAATAATAAGCAACCAAAACTGACTCCTATCCCCTAACCAGGATGAATTTTCAACACTCCAGCACAGATTTCAGCTCCACTCTTTAGTTGAGTATCAAAACACCTCTAATCTTGGTAAATATTTAGTATCTCCAGTCATTCCCCCCTGCTCTTTACCACTTCCCATCTCTGGAAAGTCTCTACAAAGCTGATCTGTGGTTTCCACTGTTAGAAGAATTCCCCTTTTGCTCCCCTTTTCCCACTCCATTTGACATTTAGAGCTAAACTAACCCCAGCTACAAGCTATATTTTGATAACCTACAGGTAGCCAAAAGCAGTTTCTTCAGGATCAAATGTCTCCAGCAGCAAATACATCCCCAAATCCAATCAGATATTGCCAGGATCTGTTTTATCAGTTCCTTACTCAACACAGAAGAAAGAAGGAATCAGACCCTGGTAATATTTGGATCAAACCCTGGCCTCAAACCCAGACCCTTCTCACCTAGTAACTAGGTTTTTTCTTTCCTCTTTTTTTCTTAGCCAGTTGCTGAGCTGCTTGGCTTTGCTGCATATTTCACTGCCAATTAAAATTGCAGTGCTCTTTTAGTTGCCTGGGAGGGGGAGATGAAACTGAACAGTCTTATTTAGGTTCCTTCCATCCCTCTTTGTTGATAAGTCTACTAGATATTAAGCAAGAAGCTGAGGTTTTCCAGCCCCATGTCATTTCCAACCCCAGGAAAGCAAATCACATCCCTTTGCCATCAAGTGCTAAAGGCAAATTTCATTTTTCTAGTGAGGAACTGTTGAGAAGACATCCATAAAATAAATGCCACCCTGCCTTGGAATTTAGGTTTCTTAGCCTGGCTTATATCTTGTGTCAAAAAAAAAAAAAGAAAGGAAGAAATGACTGTAATCAGATTTAATTTGTCCTGTATAATCCTATCCCATAATCCATCACAATCCAATCCCCTGCAAATACAGATGACAAGGAGGAGAAAAAGAGACTTGCAAAGCCATTTGCAAGGGGATTTCTGGCTTTTGCAGAGCTGTGAGTAGAACTTTGGGAGGTTTCTCTCACTGTGGTTTGCACTTCCAGCAGCAGCAGAGGGGGGAAAATAAGGATTTTCGACACCACTTGCTAGGGATTTTGCCTCAAAATTCCACATAAAGCTATTTTTCCACCTGCTTTCCCTACAAACCTCTCCAAAGAAGCTGAGTGGGGTGAGAATTCTTCAGCTTGAGCCCAAGATCAAGGTGATTTCAACTCTCTTGAGCAGCACCAAAGGGGATGAGAGGGAGATTTACCTGTCTTGGCTGCTCTGTCACTCGTTGGGGGTCAGAACGAACTTTGTTGCTGGGGTGGTTGGTGACTTTGGTGACTGGCTGCTTGAAAATGGAGGCTGTCTGTCTGATGGGTAAAGTTGTATTTAAGTCAGGTTTGCCCTGGGAAAAGAAACAAAGAGAGAAGAAAAAAAAAAACAAAACCCAAGCTGGTTAGTATTAAAACTGAGCTCTGAGGAGGACACAGTTTGGTGTTAGGATGTTCCTCTGTTGAAAACAGAGATAGGAATTATTCAAGTGACTCCCTAATCTTGTCTCCCTCTCTGTCTTAAAAGCTTTTCCACCAGCAGCATGTTATTGCAGGAAAGGAAGGGGTTCATTCAAGCCACTGAACCCCAAAACACACCATCAAAGCCTGGAATTCTCTTGGGTTGGAAGAGATCTTTCAGGTCACTGAAGTCCCAGCACTGCCAGGGCAAGAGGACACATGAGCACCAGAGCTCCAGGGCTTGGAAACCCCTCCAGGGGTCGTGGAGACTCCAGCCCTGGGAACACCCAAGTGAATTTTGAAATCATTGTAGGATTTATTTTTTTTCTGCAGTGGAAACCACAGGCACTGGTTTTGAATGGGAGCAGCAGCCCAGCTTCAGAGTTTTCCCACCTTCAGCTCCATCCCTCACAAGCTGACCATCCAATGAGCACAGAAGTCCTCAGCTTTTTTTTCTAGGAGGCAAAAGCTACTAAATCAACTGAAGTCATCACCCAGTTAATCCCAGTTCAAGGAGGAAAACATTTCCAGTTGCTTTGGTCCTTGCTTTGCATGGTGGATGCTGGTTGTGAGCCCTCCTTGTTTTCTTCCCCTCCAAACTGATGAGGAAAATGAGTTTCATTTCAACCCTGAATCTGTTGGATGGTTTTTATTTGATACCTAAAGCATCTCTGATGAGCAGAGGCAGCCAGGAACTGCCTTTTGGCAACAAACCTTCCCTGGCACCCCAGAACTTCACAGCAGAACCTCCCCAGGAGCTTCACATTCCCTGATCTTGTGACATGGGAGTTCAAAGGAGGCTTGGAAGCTTTGAAGTCCAGGCCCCCCAGGGCAATTCTGTGCAGTAGCATCAGTTAATTGTGGTTAATTAGCTGACAAACACCCCCCAACACACACACACATACACACCCACCCCAAAATGATTACCCAGCACAGGGGATAAATCTGGTTTAGCAAACATTGCTGGCACAAAGGTCTTCATTTCCAGTTCAGGAACAACAACCCAAAAAAAAAAAAAAAAAAAAAAAGCTTAATCGTGAAAAAAATTAAAATAGCTACAGGTTCCTGAGAAGTGATTTTGTTCCCTTGAAGCTCACAAAGAAATCCACTGAAGTTAGAGAGAAATTCCAAGGGAGGTTTCTTCAAGAATTAAGGAAATTCAGCTATGTTGATGTGACAGCCCCTAAAATTCCAGAGAAACCCTGAGAAAACTGCAGGAAATCCTGGTCCAAAGGCCAGAAATCCCATGGATTTTTGTTGGAATCAAGGCTAAAACACTTGAAAAGTCATTGGGATCAAGTGTTTAAAGCAAGAATTTACCAACCAAGAGTATTTTGTGCTGCACCAACAGGTTCTGGAAGAATTCCAGCTCACTGGCTTTCCAAAGATGTGGATTTCCAGCAGCAGCTGGCTATGGGAAGATGTCTGAAGACCTCAGCATTATTTTTTTTTTAAGAAAAAGAGCTTATTTCTTCCTTCTAATCTTATATTTAACACAGCTACTGTGAGCAACAGTGAAGATCAGAGGAATACAAAGTGAGCCCAGACTCATTTGACATACTAAACCTTGCAAATCCAGACTATAAAATACACTAATCCAGATTTTTTTTTCCTCGGGCTTCCCCCCACCCCAAAACCATTGGAAAGCCTCACGTCTGTGGGAAGGAATTCTGAACTAATTGGAGCACATGCTTTAATTAAAAAGGAATCAGCACGAGGTGAGTGGCTCAGAGGCCAAAAAGAAACCCCACCCATGCACAAGACAGAGCTATAAGTTGGGAGGTGTTTTCATACACTGCTGTTAGGAAATGAAGCTTTTAAAAAGGGAAAAAAAAAAGCAGAAATCCCTTCCAAGGATTTCCAAGGTGGATGAGGGTTCTACAGTCTGCCCAGAAACAGAGAATTTATAAAGCAGTTAAATTTCCTTTGTGCAACAGGAATTCCTTCACTTCATCCTTTTCCTTCTCATCTCCTGTGCCCATTTCTGACAGCACTCCAAGGATACACTGGTGTCCAAAATGAAACAGGCAATGGGAGCCCAATCAGATGACTGGAGGAAAAAAAGCATTCCACAGAAAAGAACCCCAAACCAACCCCTGGCTGTGTTAATCTACAGCTCAGATGGGCCAGGTAAAATAGGTTTGTCTCAGAAAAGCAGCTTCTTGTCCCACCCCACTGGGAGAAAAGTGGGATTTGCACCTCAGAAGAGGAAGATGAAGATGGCAACGTGAAGCCTTGATGCAAGGAGAGTCCAGGGTCCATGGTTTGAAGAGCAGATGACTTAGAAGTGAGGTTTAGGTTCAAAGCAACTCAGCTTTTTTGGATTCATGCTTAACCTCACCTTGATATTGGTTTAGATTCCTCCTAGTGAGAACTTTATGGCTCTACCACTACCACCAAATCCAACACACACATCTTGGAAGCAGCCTGCTTTGGGCAGAAAAAGAAATGGCTCCATGAACTACAGGACAGGAAATTCTTAGGATAGCCTTAAACACAGTAGTTACTAACAAACCTTATTTTGATTGAGAGAATCATTCCTTAGTCTCTGTTTGTTCTTCTGCAATTTACTGGGCATCATCTTTCCCGTTCTGAAGTCAAAACTGCTGAGATCAACAGTGTTTCCCAGGTATCTTGCCAACTGAGGCTTGCTTCTGAACTTCTTACCACTTGGACTAAAAAGAAGAAAACACTTTAGTATGTTTTGTTGGACAAGAGGACACAACCTTGACTTCTTACAACAGCCTTTACACCTTGTGAAACAGCTCAAAAAAAAAAGGCCCCGTTAGCTTGATTCCAGGTGCCACGATGCAACATGTTGCTGCCCAACCTCTGGTTCCCTGCTCCCATCCTCTGGCCAGCATCTGTAGGGCTGGTGGGTGCTGCCCCTGGAGCAGCTGGGTTGGCAGCACAGCTCTTGGAGAAGAGCTGAAGATGCCCAAGAGGGTGGCCAAGAGCGAGGCCTTCTCCGCGCCGAGGTTTAAACCACTAGGCCGGGGCCTAAAGGCCAGCCTAGGTTTTGAGGGCAGGACTTCTCAGCTAGGAATTCAACAGAGGAGCAAAGCTAAGCTTTGAGGTGACACCTTCTTAGCTAATCAAGCTAAGGCCAAGCTTAGCTCTCACCAAAGGCTGGTGAGCAAAGCCAAGGGAAGTTCACTGTGCATCAAGCAAGCAAGCGAGCAAGCGAGCGGGAGGCGAGGCCTGCAACAGGCCCAAAGCTGCAGTGGTGTCCAAAGATCCCTCCAACATGAATTCCACGGGTTCTTGGGAAGTGATTTCCATCACCTGCACTTGGAATGCTGGAATTCTTCAGTTGAGGAGCATCAGCAACATCCCATTGCCAGTTATCACAGACTGGGTTGGGTTGGGAGGGACTTTTAGAGGTCGCTTCGTCCAACCCTCAACCCACCTCAGCCTAAGAAAGTGAGATTTCTACCCATTTTTACACCACAGAATGTTCTCTCATCTTTCCTTGCATCTGGAGCACCCTGCTCACAAGCACACAGGTTGTGTGGACACTAATTCCACAGTGAATCCAGGTGTCATTTTCCCTGAGGACTTTCCTAACCTGCCTAAAAATCACCTAAATATTCATCTCACTGCCAGAAAACTCTAGGCTTTTACCCTGAGGGACAACAGTGCTTAAAAAGCTCATCAAAAAAAAATCAAATGTCAAGACCTGCTCTGAAAAACTCAGCCTGCAACACCAGTTTGGGAGAGTCTCCCAGTATAACCAGCTGTGGAAATGGTTGAGTACCAGGGGAAGTGAAAAGAAGCCAAGTGTCAAAATCCTCCTCCCAGCTACTTCAACCCAAAAAAGTTCACTGAGACCAGTAGAAAACTACTGAAGATTTTTTTTCCTTCACTTTTCCAAAGTGATATTTTCCCTTCACTTTTCCAAAGTGATTTTTTTCCTTCACTTTTCCAAAGTGATTTTTTACCCTCACTTTTCCAAAGTGATTTTTTTCCTTCACTTTTCCAAAGTGATTTTTTTCCCTTCATTTTTCCAAAGTGATTTTTTTCCCTTCACTTTTCCAAAGTGATTTTTTTCCCTCACTTTTCCGAAGTTATTTTTTTCCCTCACTTTTCCAAAGTGATTTTTTTTAAATTATTATTTTAAACTTAAAACCACCTTGAGGCAAGAAGTTCCCCAGGGAAGAATATGCATTGAATTCTGGGAAAATAAATTAAAAAAAAAACCCTAATGAAGCCAAAGTTTTTTCAAAGTGAAATGAACCCAGCAGCATGGAAAGATGTAATTAAGAAGTGGTGGGAGAAAAAAAACCAACAAAACCCAACAGACTTAAAACAGATCCCAATCTGAAGCAAACCTCCTCCAGGGTGGGTGTGGGAAGGGGGGGAAAGAAAACCACAGCAAAGCCCACTGCACATATCCACACACACACAGCCCAGCACAAAATCCTTTGGAGCTAAACCAGGGATTGTTGTCAAGCTCCAAAACCAAACTAAACAACCCCCCTGGTTTTCTTTTTCCAGGCTGGAGATGAACACCTTTCTTTCTTTTATTAACAGCAGGCAAAATTCTGTGCTGAAGGTCAGAGCAAAGCTTTTGGAGGGGGGAGGCAGGGAGGTTTGCTCTTCAAGACCATCTGATGTCTTCAGGGGTGTGTCAGGAAAATTGAGGATAAAAGGCTTTTCCTGGTTTCACCAGTAAAAAGCTAATTAGTTATGCATGCAACTTTTTTTTTCTATTGATTTCATCCTATTCCATTTTTCTATCCCACTCCATCCCAAGATGCTCCTTCCTTACCACACTTGTGCATCCCAATTATTATTAATATTATTAGCAGCAGAATTCCCTCCCCCACCTCCCCCCAGTTCCAAGAAGGAGCTGGAATAATGTGAATAACCTCAAACCTTTATTTCCACATATATTCCTTTTTTTTTTTCCCCCCCCACTGGTCTGCTGGTTGGCAAACCCCTCATTTAATACTTTCATTTCTCACTCCTTCCCAGGTTATCTTCACTCTCTAACCTGCAGAGAAAGCACCAGGAGGTAAAAAATCAAATAAAAAAACTATTTACAGAGGTTTTTTTCTTTCCTTTTTTGCTTTTTGCCTCTCCTAAAGGTGTGAAAACTGAATTTCTCTTAAAAGAAGAGGCAGGCAACTGGAGGTTGGTTCCTCTTGTCCTGTCTCTTGTTCCCCCTCTGGCTCCATCCTCCTGGCAGAGGTTTTTTTTTTAATTTATATTTATTTATTTATTATATTGGATCCATCTATTTTGGATTCACCTATTTCATTTGGGATCCATCTCTTTGCATTCACCCTGGAAAGGAAAGAAATGCCTATTTTTCATCCTCAGACCCTGCCAGAAATACAAAGCAACACCCAAAACTTCTTCTTTTTTTTTTACCCTTTTTTCCAAGACAGGAGGGTAAAATATTCCATCTAAAAATCAGAGGGGTGCCCACAGAGGAAAACCAGGGGTTGAGTTGTTTGCTAAGCTAATTAACAAGCAGCTAATGACAGGGAAATTTGATTTTACAGAAGGTTGAAACATCAAGGAAATAAAAAAAAGGGGAGGAAATAGGAAAGAAAAGCCAAGCAAGAGGTAAAATCTGAAGGCTCTGATCACCAAAAAAATGAGTTTTGATCTGATATTTAGGAAGATATTTTCAATATCTCTCATTTTATTGCTGCTCATGACAAAAAAAACCAGCAAAACTTGGGGAAAAAAAAGCAAAAATCAGCCCTCCAGAAACTGGGAGGGTTGGAAATGATGGGACTGGTTAATTAGTGGAATTATTTAGAGCAGTAAATGAAGTTTTGGCCAATCTCAGTTTGCTGGGTTGGGGTTTTTTTTATCCCTAAGAAATCATTGCAAATAGAATTATTTTTTTTAGGCTAATGAAGGTGCCTTAATGAGCTTAATGAGGCTTTGCCAAGGGAAAACTAAAAACCTGGAAACACTGGGATTTGTTGCTTTTCCCTCTATGGTTTCTTCATTTAATTAAGGAGCTGGGAAAACACCTTGATGGGCCAAGGAGAAAATGAAACAAAAACCAAAAGCTCAAACCTGGGAAGGGGGGAAAAAAAATCATATTTTCCACAGGATTTATTGAAAACTCTCTGGAAAATTCAATTTTTCTCCTGAGAATTTTTTTGGGGGTCAGGGTTTAGCAGCTCCATGTTCCCAGCTGGAGTTTTCCCATCACTTGGCATCAGTTTTCCTCTGGGTGGGAAGCAGGAAAAAAACAAATCCTTCCCACTCTGGGTGTGTTTGGTACAGATTCTGGCTTAATTAGGATTTTTATGCCCATTCTGAGTTAGTTTGGATGTGTTTGGTTCAGATTCTGTCTTAATTTGGATATTTTAGGGCAACTCTGAGTTAGTTTGGAGTGGATTCTGGCTTAATTTGATTATTTTATGCCCACTCTGAGTTAATTTGGATGTGTTTGCTGTGGATTCTGACTTACTTAAGGCATCTTGGATCAGCTTTTAGGAGCACTCTGAGTTACTTGAGCAACACTGGGTGGCATTTGAAGCTTTGATGCTGCAAAGCCAGGCTGGGGAGGCTTGTCAGGGACCATCGTGCAGCTCCTCTCCCAAACCAGCACACGCGGCAGCTCCGGAGGAGGAGGAGGAAGGAGGAGGAGGAGGAGGAGGAAGGAGGAGGGGTGGCCTGGCCATGCCAAGCGCTGTCGCCAAGCCCCGGAGGGTGGCGGCCAAGAGATCTTGGGATGCCCAAGACAGACAGACAGAGGGAGGGGAGGGAGCTGCCCTTTGACAGGGACTCCTCCTTGCCAGGAGGTTGGCGGGGAAGGGAAAGGGAAAAACCCCGGGTACCCGGGGTAGGAGGCGGGGATGGGAGGGGATGGAGAAGCCGGTTCCTACCTGGAACATGCCGGGATCATCCCCATCCCTACCCGGGACATCCCGGGTCCAGCCCCATCCTTACCCGGGTTCTTCCCGGGTCCACCCCCATCCCTACCCAGGTCCTTCCCGGGTTCATCCCCATCCCTACCCGGGTCATCCCTGGTTCCTACCGGGTCTCTCCCGGTCCAAACCCATCCCTACCCGGGCCATCCCCGGTTCTACCGGGTCCATCCCCATCCCTACCCGGTCCAAACCCATCCCTACTCAGGTCCTTCCCGGGCTCATCCCCATCCCTACCCGGGCCAAACCCGGTTCCTACCGGGTCCATCCCCATCCCTACCCGGGCCAAACCCAGTTCCTACCCGGGCCAAACCCATCCCTACCCAGGTCCTTCCCGGCTCCATCCCCATCCCTACCCGGTCCAAACCCATCTCTAGCCG
>WYEA01022552.1:0-27254 GCA_033558465.1 Alcedo atthis
GCTGAAGTCAAGGTATATCACATCCACTGCACTACCCTCATCTAACCATCTACTGATATCCTCATAAAAGGTTATTAGAATCCTGATAAACTAGTAAAACATTTGGTTAAATTATGTTTTCAACCTGGAAATTCCAGAGCAACACAAATCATTGCAATGTTATGGGGCTTGGCCTATGCATATCAAGTAATTTTCAGTGCTATTCAGTGTTCTCACAGGGAAGACAAGACCTCTGGACCTTCAAACAAACCATCAGCTGCTGCGGCCATTCCAACCCTCATGACAAGCACTATGGCCACTCAAACCCTGGTAGCAGGTGCTGCAGCTGAAGCAGAGAACAAACCCCTGCCAATATCAGTTAGCCGAATACAGAAAAAGAAATATTTTTTAAAAATCAGTTTTCTTTGCAGGAGATGATGATGAAACAGAGTAATAATGAGATCAGGAAGAAGAGCCAGTGGTGATCACCCAGTCCCTGTCTCCAAGGAAGCTGTGAGATAAGCAAAAGGATTTTAGTTGTCATCCAGGCAAGCGGTTTATCACCTGGCTGCTCTAATGCTGGGATAACGAGTCTGGTATCATGGAGCTAGAGAGGAAGGAGGTCTAACATCTGAGATCCCTGTCTAGGGAAGAGGGCATTGACAATGAGCTTGGAAAAAGGACACAAGATCTCAGCCTTTGGAGAAGACTCCTGTCAAGCATAAAAGAAAGGTACCCCTTCAAGGAGGATGTTACATGTCACCTGGTTAAGTGGACCAGCATGGAAAGAGGTATTCAGTACCTGAGGGACTTAGCAGTGCTGGAGCTGATTTATAATGATCAGAATGATGAAGTCCAATGCACACCACCTATGTTGTGGAAGTTCCTACAGAGTGCACTAATGCTATATGCCAAGTCATTAGCAATACTGTCCTTATCTTGACCCTTGAGGTTGTCAACATTTGGTCTCCTGATATTCCTTCCCATTCCACTGGAAGAGGTGGGGGAGCAGTGGGTGAGCAGCTGCATGGTATTTAATTGCCGGCAGAAGTTAAATCACTATGGAAAAGTTCCCATGAACACTAGTATCTTGAATTCTCCTAATTCACTACAACACCTTAGGAAATATTAAATGGGATTTGTTTCTTTAACCTCAGAGGTAAATATAACCCACAAGGTATTATTTTTATTGCATCAGCTAAACAACAACATTTACACAATTACAAAATCCTGATTATGAATCCAGATCTTTTACATCACAGCCCCTACCTTAACCATAAATGTTTATATTAAAATATAATTTCTTCATGGAAACACTGTTCAGATTACTATATCCAAGTTCAAGAATAGAGTTTTAATGAGTATTTTCTCATCAAACCTATACAGATTTAAATGTCCCAATCACCTGCAATAGTAATACACAAAATTTGCTTTACTTTAATTGGAGATAGGGTTCATGAGCCTCTGTAAAAGTGACAAAGTAGTACAAGGCTTGAGGGGAGAGAGTAGGGGAGTAGAAAGTCTGGTGTAGTCTTTTTTGTCTAGTCAGGTAATACTTGGTACAAGGTGTCATGCACATATCTGAAGTTCAAGATAAAGTTCTTCAGGCACAGCAAAATTTTTAGTGTTATTTGCACAACTCTTGTTTTTGTGAGCATGGTTTTGAATAAGAAGAATGTACATTTCATTATTTGACTTGTCAATATTATTCATGAGACCATGCTTTTCTCAAAACTGTTTTCTTACATTGAGAAGGTTTCTGTGTGGTTTTTTTTGTTGTTGTTATTATATTTTCCCTTCACAACTGTAACATAAATGAAGTTTTGATGGAGTTGAGCAAACTGTGCTTCTAAATACTCTGCTAATATTTACTTGAACTTTTGAAACAAGTTCTCAGTGACTAGGTTAGCCTACACTCTGTGTTTGGTTTTGGTTTTTTGCAGTTATTTTAGTTAATGAGTTTACTGTCTGGGATATTCCTGGGAACAGCTAATTTTAGACAACTATTAAAAAAAACTAACAGAAGGTGAATTTCACAAAATGCTGTTATTTGCAATGGAAATTTGGTTTTAAGAGTTGCGGTTTGTTCATCCAATCAGAAAAACATATAATATGATTTATATGTCTGCTCACACCATCTTGAATTTCAGATTTTAAATTTTATGTACTTAAACCATCTGCTCACAAGTTACACCCACACCATGTTTTATTGGAGAAAATACATATATTTGGTAAACAGTTTTGAATTGTTGATGAAAGGAAGGAAAATATAATCTGATTTTACAATTTCTTCAGCATGACTTGGAGGTTGTCTTTATTTTCCTGCTTTCTCAATCTATAGTGTAATATTTTGAACATTTCTCTTAGTTTGGTCTAGATAGCTTTATTCTTCCCATAGGACTCAGAGTTCACAGTTCCTGAATTACTACAGTTTCATGGTCAGGGAATTAATGGCTACACACTAGATTTTCCCTAGTTTCCATATTTCATTGTTCAAATGATTAATCACTGCCTTTAGCCACAGCCTATTCTGGAAATAACCTGACTTTTCCTTTTACTCAGGAAAAGAGTAAAGATTTAGGTGTTAAACAGTCTGGAAGACTATTTCACTCAGTCTCAAAGTTTTGCAGTAAGTCCTGAAGGAACACCCCGTTTCTAAGCATTCCTGCAACATGGAAAGCACGGAAGAGCATGGGTTGATGAGATACTGGGCAGCACTGTGCTTCACCAGCTTCCCATGGAGAGACAGGAGATGCTGGAACAGCATATAAGGCTGCAGAGGAAGACCACCACCACTTCTTATGAGTGCCACAGATCCATTTTCTGCAGCTTTGTCATGGTGATATCAATTTGAACTTGTCTGATTTTCTATTCACCTCATCCCATCCCTCCATGCAGTCTAGTGTGCCAAGCAGGAAGACAGTTGGTTTGTGTCTATTGGAAGCCTGAGTTATAAGTAGAAACATTTTTCCATAGAGTCTTATGGGCTTTATGGAAAAGCATGGAATAACTATCATCAGCTCTATTAATATTTTAGGCATAATTTCTGTTCCTGTGCCTGAGGGTGTATTTTCAAGTGCCTTAGGATCCTGATTTTCTACCTGTCAAGATCACAATCTTGTTGAAGAATATCAGATCTGCTATCCAGTGTGCATACCCAGGTTTACTTTGTGAATGAGTAAGATCTGAAAATAAGGAAATGGTTTGGATCTTAAACCTACAGATAATATGAACCTAGATATAGGCAATTTGAATCTATTAACAAGCTCTAAGTTACAACTCCAGTGCAATGTGTTTACAGAAAATATCCTTTTGGAAACATGGTTTGTAAAGTTTTACTAATGTTGAATCCTACAGAAAGCCATGAATCTAGGTGTAATTAATAGTGTAAAGAAGCTCCAGAGTAGCAGTGTTTTATGGGACAGGGAAACAAAGACAGGGAGAAGAAAGCTATTGCCAGAAAACATAGAAGGAAGTAGTGACCTTCTCAATTCAATGGTATCAGAGAGGAGAGGGTAAAGAAATCCTGACAACTCTAAATATAAAAAAATCCCTAATGCAAGTTCCCAAAGAATACTGGAAAAGTCAGGGGACCATAAAACTGAATGGGTGTAGAGGAGCTTGTCATAGCTTATTGAACATAAATCATTAACAATGGGAGTGACAAATAGACGAAGACAGAAGTACTGACAAGAAACTCAACTCTCTCTTTTCACATCAAAAAGAGGCAAAGGAACATGTATCCCAAGATGAATAGACATCCCGCAACCCTTATTTTGCACAAATGTTCTGTAACATTTACAAATTCTTCTCTGCTCCTCCATCAGTTGCAGTTGTGCAGATACATATATAGCAGTAGAAAAAGACATGCACGCAACACACATTGAGAAAGATACTCTCACCCGTGCTTACAAACAAAACACCATAGAGATAGATGTAGGAGTACAGGCATTGATGTAAAACTGTGGACAGTTACAGAAACATTTAGAGCTCACATTGCATAGATGAAACAAATTTCTGCACCTGAAGGTGGCACAGAGGAGTCCAATACATACCAGGATGTATACCTGGATGATACCAACATACATACTAGGATGGTTGGTCACAACACACTGGATGGCCATGAAATCAGGGAAGGGGTTTGCCATGGCTCTCTGATGCATGATCCCTTTGGGTTACACACTGTTTTACAGGTGTGAAAGAGTTTCTCACATTTAATCCTGCCAGACATAAAGGATACATAAATGGAGCTTAGACAATGAAGAGTTACATTGCCTAAGATTAGTATTAATTCCCTGCAGCTCTGTTCCTCCTTTTGTATCTCTGCCAGAAATGCAATCAGTTTCTCATGGTTAAAAAATTTTTAACATTATGTCTACAGCATCTTGTAAGCATGTTGTTCAGTCAACTCAAGACCAGTGCAGTTAGAGGATTTTTAATATTGGTATCCTTTATGAACTTGCTATATCTTTAAACAGCATAGCTGAAGTAGCTTTTAGCTAATTTTGTCCTTGTCTGTGCTTGCTGCTGAGCTTGTTCAGAGCTGCCATGTTTCAGTAGATTGCAAAAGTAAACAGTGAATATACCTGTCCTGTTTTTATGCAGTAGGCAAAACTATTTCTTTTCTTCCCATAAATTTAAGCATCATCTCTACCCATAGTGCAGCAAAACCTTTGTCTGTATTGACAGGTTGATTTGAGGTGGGAAAATTTGGAAAATATTTAATTGTTTGACTAGAGGAAAAAAGTCTGTTTGTATCTAGTCTTTTAAACAGCTCTTTTCACCAGGGTTGCATGATGTTTTCCCTGTTGTATGGTTAGTAGGGCTGATAAATTAACAACCATGCCCAGCATCAGAAAGAAGATTGGTAGAAGGAGTGCAATTTTAATCTGCCTTTGTCTGTGTCACATACCTTAACTGCAAGAAAGTCCTTCTTATCTGTCTAACAAGCAGTATACATATGGTAATAAACCATGCCAGGATGTGCTGGCAGCAGTTGAACAGTGTTCCCACAAACATTTATCACACGGCTTTTCTTTGTTTTAGGGGTACGATCACACATAGATCAAGGTGAAGAAGTGCAACACTTTAGAGAGGGACACAGTAGTACTGCCCAAAGAAAGATGTGCTGTAATTCACAGGACTTCAATTCTGTTCGTGGTTCTGCTGCTGAGCTGGGAAAGTCACTTTATGTCAGACTACTGATCCCTGCTTCCCACAGAAAGCTCTTAGAGCTCCACTGATATCAAGTATTATTGTCAGATCTATTTAAGATTGATGTAATTACTTAAGCAAAAGTTTTTTCTTCATCAAATGGGTGGTAGTGTCATTTTACAGCAAACTTTACCAACTTAAGTTTATCACCCTTTCTGCTGGAACTGCTGTGGCACAGCAACACAATCCATGCTCTGACCATGTGGCACACCACTCAACTGCTCCCACAGGTCACTGAGTGGTGATAGAAATGTTACAGCATGCTCCTGGCCTGAGAGGTGATCCCAATGTTCCTGCCATTTTCTGTATTCCCAAAGATAATTATTTGCACTAAATAGAGTGTGAATGAACCCTGTCATTTTGTATCCACAGCAAAGATAACATAGCATATCCAGGGAAAGGAGATTACTGTTAACCATTGTACAGCTCTGTCCTACCAGAGAAGCAGCAACCTATGTGCATGTTGTTCTTGAAAAGTGATATATATCAATTACATATATATAGTAATGCCACATAATATGATTACTTTGCTCAGCCTTTGCTTGGTCTCCTATATGTGCCCATATAAACACAGAGACATGAACTGAACATGACAGTATAAAAAATGTGTAAAAGAAACACACTGTAAGAGCTCTGGGCAACTTGTCCTTTGTGAAAGGTATGTAGGGTGTTTACAATTGCAGCTAAAAATTTATCGGTCTTTTTAGGTCATTCCGAGAGAATATAAATGTGTGAGGTCCTAAACAAAGTCTCATGGGAGGTAGAGGAGGTCCATAGGAGCCAGTGCAAACCTTAAGCTCAAACAGATTTTTTTATTTCTGATGACTCATTTGTTGGATTTGTCATAGACTAAACTTTAAAACTCCCAGGCACTTGTCATGTGTGCTCTCTAATGACAACAGAGCCACTGAAACTCACAGATTTGTTGCTGCAATTGGGAAGAACATGTAGTGAGCGGTGTTTTGGGTGAAGCAACCATTACTAAATGCTTAGATACAGCTGTGTGATAAGGCATAAATGTACATGAAATAGAGCAAAATCGGTACCAAGGACTCAATTAAATAATCACAATAAACTTCAGACACTGAAAGCCTTATCAAGAAGAAGCTATTTTTTAAGGAAGACATTTTTTGGACCTTCAAAGGGATTGGAAGGCAATTCCCATGTGCAACTCCCAGTGCTGTCAAAATGTGCGAGGCACATCAGTGCTGAGCTAATCAGTCGGGAGAGCCAATTCCAAAGGTCAGGCTTATTATTTCATACCTAACGCTGCTGATGTGGCTGATCAGTTCAAGGATATGTACAGAAAAGAGACAGAGAAGAATGGCTTCTTGGGGAATTCAAGATCTGACTTGTAGACAACAAATTGTCCAGATAAAGCAAGTAAGTTTATTAACACTAGACATGTGATGTGCAGGTTGATTGATAGCATCTTAAATAAAACATTAAAACATACAAGTTTGGGGGTTTTGTGATTTTGGTTTGTTGGGGCTTTGGTGTTTCATTTGCTTTTTTGAGAAAGAATCTAAAGATATGAAGTGTCTTAGATCTCCTGGAAATTGGAGACGTTAATTCAGCCTCCACTGCTAGTATGGAACATTACAATGAAGCAAGGAAAGGGGTTACAGAATGCAGGTGTGGAATGCCACAGAATTAAGCAGTAAGGAGATCCAGAAAAGAAACATGGATATAAAGTTACTATCACATTACATGGATCTTCCTGCATCAGACCAGCCATGCTTTGATGAAATTCAAAGTAGGTAAAGAAGTTTTACACCTATCCTCCTGGTTTTCTAACAGGACTAGAGCAAGCACAGATCATTGCTAACTCCAGGCACAGGTGCATTCTATGGAATAGGACAAGAGAATTGTAGGACATCTTATTTATTTAAATAATCCTACAGAAGTAGTCAAAATTTTGCTTCATCAAGGGTCTAACAGGACAAATAGAAGGCAGTGGGCTGATGAAGGACAGCCAACATAGCTTCATCAAGGGCAGGTCCTGCCTGACCAATCTAGTGGCTTTCTATGATAAGGTGATTACATCCATGGACATAGGACAACCTGTTGATGTGATTTATCTGGACTTCTGCAAGGCTTTGACACGGTGCCCCACAACATCCTGCTCATCAAGTTGGAAACATATGGATTTGATGGGTGGACTGTAGAGTGGATAAGAATTGGCTGGATGGTCACATCCAGAGGGTGGTGGTCAATGGCTCGATGTCCAAATGGAGACCAGTGACAAGTGGCATCCCTCAGGGGTCTGTACTGGGACCTGTATTGTTTAATATCTTCATTGATGATATTGACAATAGGATTGAGAGCACCATCAGCAAGTTTGCAGATGACACCAAGCTGAGTGGTGTTGTTGAAAGGCTGGAGGGACAGGATGTCATCCAAAGGGACCTGGATAGGTTGGAGGAGTGGGCCCAGGTGAACTTCATGAGGTTTAAGACTAAGTGCAGGGTCCTGCACCTGGGTCGGAACAACCCTCACTATCAATACAGGCTGGGAGATGAGGTGCTGGAAAACAGCTCTGCAGAAAAAGGACTTGGGGGTGTTGGTGGATGAGAAGCTGGACGTGAGCCAGCAGTGTGCAAATGCAGCCAAGAAGGCAAATGGTATCCTGGGCTGCATCAAGAGAAGTGTGGCCAGTAGATCGAGAGAAGTGATTCTGACCCTCTGCTCTGGTGAGACCTCACCTGAAGTATTGCGTCCAGTGCTGGAGCCCTCAACATAGGAAAGACATGGACCTGATGGAGCAGGTCCAGAGGAGGGCCACAAAGATGATCAGAGGGCTGAAACACCTCTCCTGTGAGGACAGTCTGAAGGAGCTGGGGTTGTTCAGCCTAGAGAAGGTTCCGGGGAGACCTTATAGCCACCTTCCAGTAGCTGAAGGGGGCCTACAGGAAGGCTGGAGAGGGGCTGTTTACAGGGGCCTGTAGTGAAAGGATGAGTGGTAATGGTTTTAAATTAGAGAAGAGTAGATTTATACTGGATATCAGGAAGAAGTACTTTACCTTGAGGGTGGTGGATCAGTGGAGTAGGCTCCTCAGGGAGGTGGTTGAGGCACCATCTCTGATGTTATTCAAGGTGAGGTTGGACAAGGCTCTAAGCAGCCTGGTCTAGTTGAGAGTGTCCCTGCTTACTGCAGGGGGGCTGGACTAGAAAACCTTTGGAGGTCCCTTCCAGCCTTAAACATTCTATGATTCTACGATACCCTCAGGTCTGCTCAAAAAGCCACAGAAAAATTAAAGAAATCTGTTTTTATAATCCTACCCACAGCCACATTCTCTCAGGTTTTCTGCAGTGTTACCACTTGTCTAGCTATTTAACTTTACTTTGAACTTGCTGGGCAAATGTGAGGTGCCAAGTTTATTCTTGATTTTTTTTTAAGATGTAAACTCTCTGTTCCCTTCTGAGAACTACTAGTACATTTTATATGCAAAGTTTTCATGGCATATATAAAGTCTAGGATAAATTTCATGGGTCAAAAGTCAGTGAATGTAGAGTATAAGAGAATAAAAATAAAGGAAAAAAAAAAAGATAAATAGATTTGGCTTAGTTAAAATATCTTCTCTTAGAACAATTTTATTTTTTACCCACTTTTCATTCACTTCTGTACTTAAACATGCTTATTTTGCACAGACGTAGTAAAATGTCTATCTTTAAAGATATTTTATTTGGGGAGATGCCAAATAAGTGCATAAATTAACATTTATGTGAATTTCTGTCTCAGGGGTGTAGCAGAACCTTTGAAAACTGACAAGGTGGAGTTTCTCAAATGACAGTATAATCTGTAGGAGATTCTGATTACTCTGTGTATTTGTGTGTCTGTGCCATAGCTATCTTTGCAATTTTCTGAAATAAGATTATGTCTTTAGAGTTTTGTGGAAATGGGTGGGGAGTTTCACAAATTTTTTTCTTTTATTTTTTTTTTAACAAATCCAAAAACAAAAGACTTCATGAAGACCTAATTAATTTAGAACTGGCCATTAAGCAATCTTACAGGATCTTTGGGAAACATTACTCACTTCTCAAAAAGTCTAAAGATAATTTCAAGGTCCCAGAAAAAAATGTATTTTAAAAGACACTTGAGCACCTTCTCTGTCTCATGTAGATGCATATTTTAATTTCAATAACTGGCCACTGCATCATGCACAGTTTCAGGAAGGCTCTTATCACAGCATCAGTTCAAGTGGAAATGGTACATTGTAGAAATCTATATACACAAATTCGTACCCACTGTACATGCATATGTATGCACACAATTAATAAACGTGAACACACATGCATACAAGCATGCAATTACAGAGTATCTTCTTGATCAGTGGTCAGTTGAGTAACATCTTAGTAACAGAAAATGAAATCCTTGTTCTAAACTTCAAGGCTAGGAAAAGAATAGGCCATGCATTGATCTTGTGTGTTTGACAGCAAACTCACTACAAAGTAAGGTGTATAATCAACTTCCAGTTTACCTTACATTGGCTTCTCCTAGAAATAATTGTCTAAGTTTTGGACTAAAACTTCGAAGCTTCAATCACAGCTAATCATTTTGCAAACAAACAAAGAAACATCTAAAACTCAATGGTTTCATTCTGTATAATCAAAACTAAAACAAATTAAAAACAAAAGAAGAAAATGAACACCATTCCTTTTTGTTATTAATTTGCATTTAAACTACGAGGGCATCCAAAGATAGTTTGCAGTTGATCAGCAGGAAAGTATGGAAGAAACGTTCTCTACCTAAGCTTAAAGGTCTTGATACCTGAGTTAAGAAATTTTTACTCTTTTTCTTTTCTTCATTCCACCTTATAACTGTACTTTCCCAACCCTTAATATTCTACAATTCTTGAACACTGTTTCTGACATCCACGATCTTACTGTTCTTCTTTTAACCACTAAAATCATAAAGTAGGGGAATGGGGGGAATAAAAATCCCAAGTACCAGACACTCACTGTCATTGAGACACAAGATATTCTGCCAAGCCATATACCATATGACACATGAAAGGTCTGGACAATACTGTACAGACAAGGTCAGGCTGGGTTTATATGGAAGAAGTTAATTATGAATGAGAGAAGTCCTCAGAGTCTCCATAACTGTGGTGGATTTTCTGTTCCCTTGTCATAGAGTTTAGCAGAGTTTTCTGCCTTTGCCTGTCTTATCACATTATTTGAAGCTGAATTATAGTCACGCTCTGAATATCAGCACTTAACTCCTGCAGATCTTGGCTTAATGCACGACACTTTCCCTGCTTCTGTTGTCAGACAACCAAGTATTTTCTATTGCTCTTTGAGTAGTTTAGCCTTTGCCTCCAGCAGGTACATCACATGTGTGAATACTCAGAAGCTGTCTGGATTTTGATCCATGTACTATTATGTGTCTACTACCATCACATAAAACCATGATTCTTTGGTCGGGGAGAGAATGATGTACTATTAACACTTCAAATTAGTGTTCTCTGTTTTCTCTGCTCTTGTTCACTTGGTGTGGCTGACATGAAGGCTCTACTACAGCCTCTTGCTCAAGTAGTAGTATCTGGTGTTTCCTGTCTTCTTTGTATGCATGAGATTTAAGATCACACAAGAAAGTATAAAAAAGTATCTTGCATTTGAAAGGACTTTCAATATAGACATACACATCATAAAACATGAAAAATCCCTCATGAAATATGTTTTAATGTTTTTGATATCGAATTATAGAATAAATTAGGTTGAAAAAGATCCTTAAGATCACAGAGTCAACTGTAAACCTAACACTGCAAAACCATGTCCCTCAGCACCACTTCTACATGTTTTTAAAATTCCTTCAGAGATGGTGACTAAACAACTTTCTTGGGCAGCCTGGGCCAATGTTTTACACAATTTTGGTGAAGAAATTTTTCCTAATGTCCAGTGGAAACCTTCCCTGATGTAACTTGAGGCCATTTCCTCTTGTCCTATCATTTTTTACTTGGGAGACACTCACTACAAGCGTGTTTCAGAAAGTTGTAGAGATTGACAAGAGAATAATGTATCTGGCCTTTCAGATTTTAAGTGGCTCTGGAAAAGTCCTGTTTTGTGTGGCTGGTGTCAGTACTTACCTGGAAAGACCTGTTTTCTGGTTCCTGTCATGCAGTAAGAAATCTCCTAAAAAAAACAAACCCAAAAACTCAACACAGCTGGAAACAGAAACACAGATGGTAATATTTCCTGTTAGCATCCAGTATCCTGTACAAAGTTCTATACTACCTAGTGAAAATAAGGAAAGCTGTGGGTAATGAAGATGAAATTAAGCTGAAAGCTCAGATTATAAACCTAGAATTTATGTATTCTGTGTGTGCAGCACCATAGCCAGGTTTAAGGCTCCTGAACCAGAAGTTCAAAATTTGTTTGTCTTCCTTGTACAGACAATATCTTCTTTGTGGTCCAGGCTTGCTTAATACCTTACACAGTTCATCACCAATGATTGAAGTTTCGTCACAATCCAGTTCTACCCAAAACCTAAGACTTATCAATGTTATAGTAAAAGTACAACAAAAGGTTAAATACAGGTAAAGAAACATTTAGCAAAACATGAAAAAATCTATATCCTCTGTTACCTGGTTTCTCACTTTGCAGCTCCTGACAATGTCTTTCCAGTTTAGATTATCCAAACATACTCCAAATGGAAAATTACCCTCTGTCATGCAGAGGGACACAACAGAGAGCTTCTGCTTAGAGACACTGCAGTGAATATAATGAACTAATTCTATCATGGATAAAGCTGCTTTGCTGCCACATAAATTATTTTATGACTCCTTCACCATACTTTGTTGCATCCTTTGCATACTTCATTGCTGCCCCAGTAGTCACATAACTTTCCATGCACAGCAAGGCACAATAGATGGTCAGATCAAATTATATCAGATTGGGTGACCTGAAAAAAAATTATAGGAATCTGTTATTACACGATGTACACACTGGAACACAACATAGTTTTTGTTCATGCATTGTAAAAGTATATTTTGTCATGTCCCAAGTTTTGTGTGTAAATATCTTGCAGAGTTGGTGACATCTGCTGTGCTCTCATAGCCTGTGCTTCTGTACATGATGTTATTCAACTGCTGCTGTGTTTCATTGTGTATTCTCTTACCAAGCTGCTGATGTGCTTTAGTAAATCAATATTATTAAAGTTCCACAGACCTATAGAGAAAATCTTCAACTGTCTATTTCCTTATTTGAATTGTTTGCTGTGTGTTAGATCTAGATAAACATCATTCCTTTTGCTTTTGTCCTCATAAAGCAGATTGACAGAGGGGAAATGGTAAGCTTTGGAACTTGAGGGGGAAAAAGAAGGAAAGAAAAAAAAAAAAAGGAAAGAAAATAAAAATAAAATAAAAAAAAAAAGTGCCTCAGGAGTCCAGCCATCCAGGACTTTCTGGGTTTGATGCTGAATAACTGGGGAAATATAGAAATCATCAGTGGAAACAGAACAGGGAGCTTTGAAGTGGGACTATGTTTCTGAAGAGGTAACAAGCTTTTACTGCATGAAAAAAGGACGTTGCCATAGGGGTTGAAAAGAACCTGGACTCATCAAATGTGCTAGTTTGACAGTTTTGAGAGCTTCCTTGTGCCAAACCTGTCAAACTGGAGCAGAAGCAGAGGAGTATGTAAAGCTTGTGAGCTTCTAGTTAACACACTCATGTTCATAGTCCCTCATGGCAATTTCAAATTGTCCCTCCTCAGATGTTTTGCATCAGGGTTTTGCTGCCTAAATTCTTTTTTTTTTCTGATCTCTCTGACCTACACATGTACCTCTTCCCTCTCGAGGCTGACATGATCATGAACTGAAGCAAGTAAGAACTGCCCAGCACTGAGGAGAGAAATTATGTCTGTAGCTACTGCAGATTGAATGTTAAAATAAGATAAGGTAAGATAAGATAAAGTTGAATTCAGAGTAGTGACCACTTAGAAATAATTAATGAAAAAGGTGCAATGTGGTACCATCAGCACCAGCCCAATCTCTGGATAATCGAAACAATTTTCCCTGATTAGAAATACCAGCAAACCATTAGTTTTAGAACATAATCTCAATTTTCCTCAAGCTTTTTTCTCAGTTGAGACACGGATCTTCATGACTGGGAAAAAGATGTGCAGCAAATTAGAGTTTACATTATAGTTTTTGCAGTTGTTTCTCATCTTAGAATCAAGAGCTCTGAGCACTCTCCTTGTCAGTAATAGGATATTTTTTTTCAATTTGCAAGTCCTTTCTTTGGAAGCAATGTCAGATGGTATTTTGAAGGATAGGGGATAGAGGTGGGAAATACTGGATTTTGTATTTGGGTTTGGGATTCCAATTCAAGCTAAATTATGCTTTACTTGCAGCTGCTGATCCTTGTGACAACTGCCACTGGCTGCTTGCTCTGTTAGGAACCATTCTTAAGCCCTTTTAGCAATACATGCATGTGTATGGCAGGGATCAATTCTCACATTTTTTTCTTCTGCAGTAATTTTCATGAAGTTACATTGGTGTTATGTATTAAATAACAGCAATGCAGAGCATAAGAAGACACTGATCTGCCTCTTTAGCTCCCACACTTCTCTAAGTATTGACCACACAGAGAGATTATAAATGTCTGAACAAGACTGAGATACAGAACTCCTCATTATGTTGATGATGTATCTGGCCTCATTTACTACAGTTACAAACTGACCACAGCTATTCCCTAATGTTCCCCATAGAGCTGTGATAAGCTAGCTGTGATACTCGTCTGAGAAACACTCCAAAGAGTATGTGTGTGTCTGAATATAGGTATCTACTTGTGTCTGAGTTTGAGCATTTTGTACACTTTTATCAAATACCTAATAAGTAATTTTTTTTTCATAATTAGCAAATACAAATGTGTGTATTCAATAACCAATAAAGGCTGAGTTAACCAGATGAGTTCTGAGTACTCTTCTCTAAGTCCTTGTCTGTCTTTATTTAATACAGGGCTAATAAAGACTAATAAAATTTATTTTTAATTTCCTAGACAGTGCTAAAGTTAAGTGGGATGTAACATGGAGATGGAAATTTATAATTCACTTGCATGTGCAAAGCTGGGACAAAGAAATGGTGATTTTTAATAAGTGTGAAAACAGAAGTACTTTATGGTCTGATTTACAAAGAAAGATGTCTGTTTTTCAATTGAATTGAGTTTTTCATGTAGCATGTTTTTTGTTGTTTATCTCCAGTTGGTATTTGAGCCCCACACAGACACTTGCTCACTGCCCCCAGTGGGATGGGGAGTCAGAAGACAAAAAGTGAGAAAATTCATGGGTTAAAATAAAGGCAGCTTAACAGGTAAAGCAAAAGACGTACATGCAAGCAACGCAAACCATGGAATTCATTCACCGCTTCCCATCATCAGGCAAGTGTGCAGCCATCTCCAGGAAAGCTGGGCTCCATCATATGTAATGGTTACTTGGGAAGACAAGCACCATCATCCTGAATGTTCCCCACTTCCTTCTTCTTCCCCCAGTTCTATATGCTGAGCATGATGTCATATGGTCTGTAATATCCCTTTGGTAAAGTGGGGTCACCTGTCCCAGCTGTGTCCCCTCCCAGCCTCTTGTTCATTCCCAGCCCATTTGGTGATGTGTGGGGGTGGGGGGGTGTGAGGAGAAAAAAGGGCCTTGACTCTCTGTAGATCTGCTCTGTGTTAATGAAAACATCTCTGAGTTATCAACTTTGTTTTCAGCACAAATCCAAACCATAGCCCCATACCAGCTACTATGAAAAAATTTAACTTTATCCCAACCAAAACTGACACATCATTTCTGAAAGAAGAGCAGGAAAATATTTTCCAAAAGGTTTGACTATATTTTATTTTATGTGAGAGTTGGTCAGGACACTGTAATAGGCCTACTAACAATACATGGGAAATCAAATTTACATGGAAAATAAATAAATAAATTTAAATGTATCCATATAATTATAGTGAAATAATTAGTGATAAACTCCTTAAAGGGATGAGACCCATCATTAAAAAATAATAATAATAATAAAAAAATCAGTCTTTTTGACAAAACCATTTCCTGAAAGAGGGGAAAAAATGATTATAAACTTCAATTCACAAAGTGACTTTTATTTTGACAATAAATAACATACAAGTCACATTGTAAAATGAGACTCTTAATCTTTTTTTTTGCCATGTTATTTGTCAAAATACAGACAGGAAAAAATGATCACTCATAAATAAAAGGTAACTTTATTTTGCTATTTGTGGGTGGGGGAGTAAATGTAGTGTTTGTTGAAGTTCTTAGAGGCAAAGGAGAGGGAAATAAATGGCTGAAGTTGGGAGAGCAAAGGACTAGCTCTAATAACCTCAGTCTGATCAGCCGTATTAAGTAATCAAAAATTTATCCTTCACAGAACCTGTGGGGGAAAATAGCATTTTTATTGGAATATTAACATTGAAAGGTTTGAAAGCATCAGAGAGGGAAGGTACTGTTCAAAGCTCTTCCCTAATTGCTTATGATGTATAATCTTAGCCTAATGTAATGTTAATTGGATTTTCCAATGTCATTGTCCAAATGGAATTTTTTGTTTAATTTTTATCTTCTTTCAGTTATTGCATGAAATCGTAGAAAAGATTTCGCACTGAGCATTTATTTCCAAAAATGCTTGAATTGGTAGAATACATTATTAAATAAATCAGAACAAAGAATGGGGTCATTTCATTAGTATTTTGGAAATTCACATATAAGATTTGCCTTTTTATTGCATGTTTTACAACTGAAGACAGTATCCCGTAGCTGAAACACTTTTTAGCTGATTTCTGTAGGGTTTGGTAATTCTGCCAACTGCAACCTTGACCTTTTGCATCTTTTACATTCTCTTTCATGAGAGGAGTTTTGTTTAGTTTTTGGGCAATCTATTACATCTTGTATGCAGCAAGAAAACAACATCAGTTAATGTCCAGCAATTTCCAATAAATGTTCACAACTCTGTTCCCCAATTTACAAGTGTTAGTGTCCCCAAAGTGTCATTCTTGCTATGAATGCAGCTCAAAGGTTCAAAGACTTCAACTGTTAGTCCCAGAAGTCTGAATTCACCATTTTGGTGTATTCTATTAATTGCACATACTAATTCAGTCACTAAAGTCAGGACTAAAAACTTAACAAAAGAAAGTATGTCCTTATTCATTCTGCTTTCCCATCACAGCATTCAAAAACAAACAAACAAACAAAAAAAAAAAAGAAAAAAAAAGAAAAAAGAAAAAGAAAAGAAGAAAAGAAAAAAGGATGCTGCTGAAGAATTTGTTTTATTACAGAAGATTACAGAGAGTTTCCTTGAAAGGAAAAATGAAATCAGGAGGGGAGGGCAAGTGGCTGAAGGAGGGAGACATGATAACATAGAAGTTTAGAGAGTCACTAGTTCAAACCACACTAATCTGCATTAATAAAATATTCATTATATGATATTTTGTTTCTTGATATAAATATAGAAATATTATTATATAGTGCTTACTAAACATTAATGAAGGAGATTATCAGCTTTATGATCATTTACGGGTAGCCAGTTTCTCTATAACAAGCAAAATACATGACCTTCTGAAGAAGTACATAAATCCACAGATTCTCACATTCTGACAATGCTGTTAAAGATATGAGGTTTAGATGAAACTGAATTAATAAGAATTTTACTGTTGGTTGAAATGAAATCAATATTTCATATAATGTCTTTACAGAACTATAGCACAGACTTGT
This sequence comes from Alcedo atthis, assembly GCA_033558465.1. Classification (NCBI taxonomy): domain Eukaryota; kingdom Metazoa; phylum Chordata; class Aves; order Coraciiformes; family Alcedinidae; genus Alcedo; species Alcedo atthis. The sequence goes on from WYEA01022552.1 coordinate 16,912, forward strand.
TTAGACTTTTTATAGATTAAGGTGAGAACTAAGAAGGGAGTCAAAATCATCACAGAACCACTCCAATGAAGATCTGGAGATGCAATGCCATAACCATGAAACTGTGTTCCGTTGTTCAAATCCAAACACAAATCCAACATATTGAAGTTACCCATAAATTAACAAGTGGGGAAATGCCTGAAGCACAGTGAAGACAACCAGTTGGTCAAACCTTGGTGCTGAATTTGACAAGTTTTCTGTCACAGATTTCATCTGGGTCAGAAGATGATCATGCATCTTACAGTATACATTATTACACTGTTGTTGGTTCCAGTGGTTACTATATTTTTATGTTCTATGTCAATATATGAAGAAAATTCTGACTAGAGGATGCATGCAAGAATAAGCTTAGTTTCAAGTTCTCAGATGAGATAGAACTCAGAAAGTCTTACTGTCATAGACTTCACTTAAAGAACAACAGAGTCCACATAGTAGATCTAGGAATGAATCATGCATATTGTTCTCGCATGAGATTTGTGCAAGGGACACCCTTCCATCCCAACTTTCAGAAAGGAAGAAAAGGTCTATTTTGAGGAGTATCTTCCTTCTCTAGCAGTGTTTACTGAGAAGGTCCAAAGTGTTTCAAATTTAATTTCAAAATTATGGAGGATCTATATCCTCTCAAACCATTTAAAGGAAGGGGACACTATATTTGACTCTAGATGCAGTAACAGGACTCAGTTAGCTTCCTCCATTTCTGATGTGACCATATTCAGTGAATCTTGAAGACTCATGGAGTAAATGTCTCTCCAAGGAGAGTTTCACCTGGGTAGGTTAATTACACTGCCCACTATGTGCCTATGATACTCATCTCTTTTTGAAAGTGCTTTGCCTCCAGGGTGGGCCAACAGGCCTTCAACACTTAGATTTGGATGTTGAATCCATAAAGACTAATGAGTCATGCAGACTGGAGCTCAAGTCTGTTATTCCTCTTGAATAGCTCTTGGGCATTTTGTTTTCATTGCAGGTGAATTTAAGCAACAAGCATGTTTTTATTTGCCTAGCAAGGGAAATTCATCTGCTAAAGATGTGTGCATCTTTTTTAAGTGTGTCAATTTATATGCAAAATAGGTTTAGCACTTTGTGCCCATGGATAGCTGCCAACACCGCCCTTAGCATCTCAGGTCTGGACAACAGACCCCAGATTCTTCTTCTTTCTTCTTTCTCTATTTTCCTTCCCCCAAATCTTCTGAACTGATTTGGAAAATAATGTTGCAAGATTCACCTAACAATGTTTAAAACTCTTCCCATGCAGATGGTTTTATATAGGTCTGAATAGAAATGAGATGAGACATCTCAGAACAGCCTTAGTCTATCATAAATTGCAGCAGAAGATACCCAAGATTTTGCATAATGCAGCATACTTGGCATTCTTAGTGAAAAGGAAGCCAAGTCTTGTCTCGGCACTGTGGAATTCTTTCTCTTAATGTGATAAAGATTGGTCCCTTTGGGTCAAGATAGAGGTACATTAAGTGGGAAAGAGTAAAACCTACCTTCTGCCCATCTATATTTAACCTGTCCTACTAATGATAAGAAGAATTCATTTTTCTGTGTTCTCACTTTTTTTTTTTCTCATTTCTTCCTGAACACTGAATATATCATTTAAATGTTAAAAAGAGAAACCAGATGTTATAGTTATTAACTTTTGAAATCAACTATAATCTTCCTATTAAATCCTTCCATCCAGGTACAGGCAATTATTTGCTTGATCTAAAGGTGCAGAAAATGTAGACACACTGGGTTTCAGAAAGTCCAGTTTAATAAGACAGGTGGGTAACTAATAATGTGGAAAATTACCTGCAGATTGAGGATATTGGGAATGACTAATGGCCAAAACTAAGGGAGTAAATTAGTTGCAAAATGACACCATTTGCAGTAGTTGTGTGAGTATGGGACTGAATGGCACAGTGGCATGTGGCAGTGATCTGAGCTTGAATATGGCCCAAATTCAGGAAAACATGCCATCAACCTATGGCTTTTTCTTTTTTTTCTTTTTTTATTATTATTATTATTATTCTTTCCTTGTACTCTGTACTATTTATATAAAGTTTAATAGCACAGGCACAAGAGTCTAGTTAGCTTTGCAAAGTTTAACAACAAAGTTGTCATCAAGGTCAAATGCATTGAAACTGAGACTTCAGTTTCCTTTACAAGCCAAACAGAATTCAGATAAGCAAAACACTCAGTTCATTGGGGAAGATTATGAAATGTAGAGAAGGGAGAATTTCAAAGAGCTTTTTTCCCCCTGATTTAAGATGTTCCGTAAGTTTCTAATTCCAAAAGGCACTCAAATGTTGGCTTCAATGGGATCATTTATGCACTCAGAATTAGCCACATGCCTAAGTGCTTGGGGTTTTAATTACCTACCCCAAAATACATAATTTGACAGTCTGGTCATGGGCAATATCCAAACAATTTGAGCAAGAGATTAGCCCATGAAGGGACAGCTGGACTGATTCCCTTGCAGACAAAATCAACTTCTCCAAAAAAATCTAAGTACTTCCATGCTTTCCGTCACTTAGAGACCTAAACACAGCATGTATCTTTATGAATGTATTTTCAAATACTTCATTAGGAAAGAGGCATTATCTCTAGGCTTTAAAGTGAGAGTTATAGAAGGGTGAGCAACATATTTCAAATCACAAAGGAAGCTAGTGGCAGAAGTGAGTACTGAATATGGATGTCTGTCTATCTGATCTCAGAATGACACACCTGCCTGAGGTATAGGTTACATATGATTTCTGATGGGGCTAGTAACATGATAAATCTTTTTATAATACCAGCTTTGATGGTACTTAGACAGTAGATTTAAACAGAATATTGTGATCTCATAAGCACTGTATTATCTTTTTTGAATATGACCATCCCCTGTTACCTTTCTTGACAGCCAGGCATATCCAAAATATCCTGAGAACTACACAGAAGAATTAAAGCATTGAAACATGGCTTCAAATTTTTTTTAAGCTCCAAAAAATTTTTTCTTAAATATTTTTACAAGTGCAACCAGGCCAAGTTTGGTGTTTTCTTTAAATTTTATTATTCTTGCAGTTTCTCTGGGATCTCTGGTTTCATAAAGCTGAATGATAGAAAACATGTTTTTTGAAACTTAATACACATCAAAGTTTATGGTCATTACCATCTTCTAGACCTATAACAGATGCTCTCTGTTAGCCCTTCTTATGCTCAAAAAGGAAAGAGAAAGGGAATAAGGGAAAGAGATTTATGAGTTAGAAATGAAAGCTAGAAGATCTTTACTGAAAATAATAATACTAATAATAAGGAATATATTCAAATATATACAAAACCAATATGACCGTCTCTGACAGCAATTATGTCATGTCACCACTGATGCTGTGGAGCAGTCTCTGGAGAAGTTCCAAGATGGAATCAGTAGCAGAGGGGAAATGGATTCAGGAGCTGGATTCTGAAGATGGATTCTAGAATTTGTTTGAGGAGTGCACTGAATGGGATGAAAGGGAGGGCAAATATTGGAGAAGAGAGATTATCCCTTGATAATTAACCTACTGAATATGATGTACATCATATGGAATTTCTCACTGGTCAGTTTAGAATTGCCTATCCTGGCCTTGGATGTTGTGCAGAAGATCTAGCAGTGGCCTTGATCTGCACATCAGTCCTTGGTAGTAATTCTAAACATTGAGAATTACTTCTGTTAGAAGCAAAGTATGAAAATATGCAAAGAACATGTCCTTAGCTTCAGACAGCGCAGTGAACTGAGATGAAAAGTAAAGTCACTAAACAGAGTTAATTCTGTTCTAACTCAGACTAGGACAGTGCATGTCTTTTAGAAAAATCTAATCTCTGGAATTTGAGATGATCAAGACACACACATGCCTGCATATTTCTGTGCAAACATCTATATTATAGGAAGACAAGGTGAATATTACCCTATGCAACAAATTTCTGGAAAATCTTAGAAGAAAATTAACTTTAAAATATATATCATTGCTTGCATTTATTTAGGAAAGAATATATCAATATTAACACTAGTAATAAAAACAAAAGCTTAAGTTATGCCCTCTACCAGTTGGAGGCGTGCTTCAGGTATCTCTCACCTTCTCCCACTTCTGAATACAACCTCCACATCTGATTTACCCTCTGTGCTCTTCATGCAGATACTCCCTAAGGATGCATTCTAGGGTAACAGAGATCCACTCTTTAAATTGGTTATATTTAAACACAGTTTAGTGATTTATTCAGGGCCTAAGAAAAGCCTGTTAGCTTTAAAAGACTCAGATCATTTCTCAAGAGATCTGGTAGTAAGGGCTGTGTACAATAACACTAAAATGCAATTCTTAGGGGTTAATGTCCCATATAGACCCCTATCTGTCTTCAGGTAGTGATGGTCTCTGTGTTCTTACCTTCCTATCTAATCTCTGGCACTTTATTAAAAAATGGCGTTGAGTTTGACCATTTACTTGTTATATTTTTCCTACAGAACATTTGTGTTTTCTTATATATACAGGTGCCATAAGGAAAGTGGGCAATTTGATTGTCTATCTAGTGATAAGAGAAACAAACTCCTATAACTTTCATTTTTCCAGGACCTAAAAAGGTGTTTTCAGTCTTTTGACTAACTGGCATTTATATATATATATATATATATATATATATATATATATAACAAAAACAAAAAAGCAATACAAGTTTTAAAATCTCAAAGAGGGAATTATCAATTACACTGCGGTCTGGCCCTCTGGTGAGTAGTAACTATAAAACATAGACATATAACTCTACTGTACCTATAAAAACATGTTCATGTTTTGAACTTAAATATATTTGGGGCACAAATTCAAGAAATTATTGGCATAAAATTAGTAAGATTTCCACGGGAAGACTTTCCATTGAAGTAAATTGTCACTGATATAGTAACTACAGAGTTACTGTAATAATTTACACTGTCATGGTCTAATCAGTTGTATGTTGTAACAAAGGTCACGTCTGCCTGGCCTATTCATTTTCCTTGAAGAGGTTAAAAATATTAAAAAACACAAAAGATTATTTTAGCTGTAAATGCAATAGGACCAGCCAGCCTACTTTTATATCTGCCACTGCCCAACACAGATAACAAGACTAAGACTGCTAAACTGGGAAGGAATTGTCTTTTTATGCTGGAAATGTGTGGTATGGTGTGGTGTGCTGAACAGTCCCTTTCTGTAAGAGAAAGCAGGAGGACAGGACTTGTGTGTACCACAGGAAACAGATTCTGCAGCTGTGGCAGAGGGGGTGACTACCACTGAAACCTATAGAGAGATAACATATGGGTCAGAGGTTCACAAAAGTTTAGGAGTTAGAGAACTCAAAATTGTGCTAACAGACTAATGAGCTTGCTGGCAGCTGCTGAAGTTCTTCCTGCAATTTCCCAGAGGAATCTTAAATACTTTGGGTTTGGTTGTCTTGGTTGTAGGGTTTTCCATCAAGTATATGTTTGGATGCAAATCATGATCACAAAAAAAGCTGCGTAACTTTTGTCTGCAACCAGTGAAATTAATATGTACATGCTTTCATCTGAGCTTTCCTGAGACCAAAATTATCATACAGCAGGTGGGCTCCTTTCTTCAGGACAGTTCCACAGGTGTGGGGTAGAAACAAAGTAGAAATGGTCATTCTTCTGTTCAAGGACAGAAAAAAATGACAAAGGCACTTGTATTATCTATATTCTATAGACGTCATTGTTCCTATACTCTCATCTCCCATAACCTTTCTTGACATCAGCAAAAAGTGTTAGTTTTGCTCTTCAGGGTCATGCTTTTTGGTTACCTCTAATTGAAATGGAGGTGTTCTGAGTGGCAAAATCAGTTACAAATCTCTTCAAGTACCCCTTTTGTATAATCTGTCATGGGATTCACAGCTTCTGAGCTTGGATCATTTAGTTCTCAGGAGTATTTAGTACTTGATCACAATTTGTGGTGGGACAGTACTTGGTATACTTGGTGGAATATGAAAATAACTGAAAATTTATTTACTGTATCAAATGCTGATGTTGCCAGAAGAGTCGTTTGAGATGAGGATTACCTTTCACAGCAAATTAACTGCAAGGAACAACTTAATTTGAAGGAACAAGAAAGAAAGGGGGGGGAAAAGTAAGACCTTGTAGGTATTGAATAAAAATGTATTTGAGCTTTTCTCTTTAATGATGTTCTTCATCAAGAACAAGGAAAAAAAGATTTTTCATAAGAAATAAAGTTACTAAAATCTTTTTGATCATGATAGAGAATGACACAGGGAAGCTTACATCCATGAGAGGTTACCTTCCTCATATAGGCAATAATCCTACTTACTCCCTTTTGAAACGGCACATAACTACAGACCTGTGATCCACACCCTGTTGTCAGTGCGTGGATACTCCCTAAAGCCAGTGGAAGTAGAAGTGATAGAATTCTGTCTTTGTTACCCACATTTCTTTATGATTTTGTCTACTTATCTGCACCTTCTGTGCCATTATTCCTCATGGTGTTTTTTTGGTTACTAGCAATCAGTGACAATTTTTCCTAAGGACCAGGAATATCAAGGTGAAATGAAAGACCTACTTCTATTTTAATCTGAATGTAAAGAAACTTGACATAGTCTTCTGTCATGAATTCTCTGTGTAGGTTTGATAGGTCACTTAGGTACATCACTTACTGATTATGTGATTTCACTAGATGCTGGGCTTATCTGCATATGTTAAAGGATCTGGTCTTTTAGGTTTTATTACCTAGTGCAAATTAGGGTCTTGATTCCTTCTACAGTCACCAAGGACATGGTGGTATATTTAAAAATATAGAGAAGGTTTCTGATATGCATATATCACTGTTTCAAATATGCATATATCACTGTGATAAAAGAAACCCCATATCTGTAAATGAAAGTATCAGGTTTGACTTTTTTTTTTTTTTTTTCCCCCCATAGCATTGCCCATGAGTAATAAAGTAATGGCTAAGTCATTATTTATCAAAGCACAGAATAATTCAATAAGCTTTAGATATTTTAATGTTCACCTCCACTAAAAATATAATAGTAATTCTTGCTTTTGGGACTGTACATCTAGTAAACCTGGAGCAATGTTGACTCCCCAGACATTTGAAACTATATTAGTAACCTAGACTTCAGTTTCTTATGATGAAGTCTCATGTCCAGAGTAACTTCAGTTTGAATATTTCATCCAGGTTATGCCACTAAGAGTTACAGGTATGTCTTTGATACTGAAGCCTTTGTGGAAAATAAACAAATAGACAATGTCAATCTCAGACCAAAAACAACAGAGAAAAACAATGAGAACGGTTTGTTGTTGCAAATCACAGAATCATAGAATGGTTTGAGTCAGAAGGCATCTAGTCAGAACTCCTGCCATGGGTAGTGACATCTTTCACTAGACCAGGTTGTTCAAAGCCCCATCCAACCTGACCTTGAACCCTTCCAGTGATGAGGCATCCTTTATTTCTATGTGCAACCTGTTCCTGTGTCTCACCGCCCTCATCTTATTCCTAACAATATAACCTACCCTGATGCAGCTTAAAAACACTGGCACTCTGTCCTGTCACTATAGATGGAGGTAAAATATTTGTCCCCATTGTTTTCCCAAAGCCCCTTTAAGTATTGAAAGGCTGCAATGAGGTCTCCCAGGAGCCTTCTCTTCTACCAACTCACTTAGCCTTTCTTCACAGGAGAGATGTTCCAGCCCTCTGATCATTTATGTGGCTTTCCTCGGGACTCACCCCAATGGGTACATGTTCTTCTTATGTTAGGGGCAGTACTCCAGGTAGGGTCTTACCAGAGCAGAGAAGAGGGGGAGAAGCACTTCCCCAACCTGCTGGCCATGTTTTCTGTTGGTGAAGCCCAGGATATGATTGAATTTCCAGGATGTGAAAACACATTGTTGGCTTATAGCCACCTTCATTACTTCACCTAAAATAATTTATTTTTGAGTGTTTTGTTTGCCAATATGTTCACTGTATACAGATGAACATGTAATGCATTTTATTATCAAATAAAGGGAAATTGTTGCAAACATTATATATATGTGTGCATGTGAAGATTTTTAATTACCCAGGAAATGACACATCTTTTATGCATATTTCTTTGAAAAATAAGTTATTACTGTCTAGTTTGCTTCCTCCCTCACTTAACTCTGTATTTTTGATTCTGCTAAAATAGTGTATATCATTTTCGCATGTAATGGCCGATCAGGAAACATGGGGAAAGGCAACACTGCTAGTTTTGTTTGTTAACTATCTTTCTGAATTCATTGTGTAGGCACAGTTTAAGTATTTTCCATGAAACACCAGTAACCAGTGATATTGAGAACAACTGGGGAAAAGCCTTCTTCTTCATATAAGAACTCACAAGCTAATTCCATGGGAAAAAAAAAAAAAAAGTAAATATTTGTGCAAATATTTTTGGAAGCTGTATGAGTTGAAAACTATCACCTTTTACAACTTCAATATTTATTTATTTTCTTTGCAAATTACATATATGACCACTATTAAACAATACAAAACAAAACCAATCAACCAACCAACCAAAAAAGACACCAAAAACAAAACAAATAAAACAAAACAAAACAAAAAAACCCACCCCAAATCCCTACACCAATCTCTCAGGGAAAAAATTATTTTCCCCTCCATATTTACAGTAACATGTAGGGGGACAAGTGAAAATGGAGACCACTCTTAGGAACTCTGTGTGCTTTTGAAAATAGTTAAGGATGTGGGACTCAATAAAGATAGTAGTGCAATTAAACAAGTAGTACACCTTATGCTAATCCACCCTAAAATCTCACCTCTAAGAGCAGTTCAAGATTCTCTGGTATTAAGGACACACAGAATTATAGAAAATTATCTGGGGAAGGCATTAATTATGTTGTCCAGTAACTTTTCAAAAGGTGAATGCAAATACAGTGCTCGTTCTTGCTAGTTACATGCACTGAGTTAATGAAACTTCAGCAGTGAAACAATAACCCTTCAGAATAAATGTAACATAAAATCTCTCCTTTTCAAAATGCCTTCTTAGTTTTCTTTTGTTTTCTTTTTTTTCTTTTTTTCCTTCTGCTATGTCTGGCCCTATCTAATGGATATAAAGAGAGCTGATTATTCTCTTGATGTTTGCATATTTGAAGTTTTTGAATGTTTATATCAGGTTCCTCATCAGTCTTTTCTTTAACATAAACTTTGCTCTCTTCTCACTGATCATGATTCCTAGACATTTGATCATCCTTGTTGCTTCTGAATCCTCAGCAGGTGCCTTAAGGCAGTTTTACACCCACTTTGATGCAATAGAAGTGGAACTTGAAAGGAGCTCAGGCTTTATTATATTTATATCTTTATATCTTTTAGGATAATAAATAATAATGATCTATATTCACATTGGACTTCGAATTTGCAAGATATTCTGCAAACATTAATTAATTAGTCCTCATGGCTCTCCTGTGTCATAGCAGTAATAAAGCTTTGCATAAATATGGCACCTTTGAGCTAAGGTTCTTAGATAACTTTAAAAATATTAATGAATATAAAATCTATTTATATATTACTGCTCACAGCAGTGCAAAATAGGAGGCAAATAATGTTCTACACACTTCACACATTCCACAATTGAGACAGAGATCTTTTTGCATTAGAGTTCCAGAGCTGGTGTACATCTCAGGCTTGTACAAAACATCACTGCTGGATGTTTACACATGTTCTAAGAGTGTAGGATGTGCATGTTTTTCTCAAATCAAGTGACCATACTTTGCATGAAAGGATGACCAGTTACAAGATAGTTTTCCTCCTCCAACACTGATCCTGTAGATATAGGTTTTAGGAGCAGTTTGAACCATCTAGATATCCCTCAGATGAGCTTAGCTACATTCACTACCAATCTAGGAAAAAATTCTGTTAATAACACACCTATAAAAAAAATTAAAAATAAATAAATGGTTGTCTACTGCTAGGTAAAAGTAATAGAGATGTGTCTATGTAATATAACTAAAAGTTTTAGAAGGCAAGCAGAAATTTTAGAATAAATAGATGTTATATATCCATTAGAAGATCACCATACGCTATTTACTCCACTTTATTTGATAGATTCATAGATTCATTGATATTAGGGGTTGGAAGGGACCTAGAAGATCATCAAGTCCAAATCCCCTGCCTGAGCAGGATCACCTGGACCAAGTCACCCAGGAACACATCCAGGTGGCTCTTAAGTGTCTCCGGAGATGGACACTCCACAACCTCCCTGGGCAGCCCCTTCCAGAGCTCTGGCATCCTCACTGAGCAAAAGTTCTTCCTTGTGTTGACCCTAACCCTCTTTTGCTCCAA
>WYEA01022552.1:27354-37776 GCA_033558465.1 Alcedo atthis
TGAGCCCAGCCAATTTATAAGACAGAGTCCTTCTTCCCCTTTGAGAGAGATCTACTCTGTCTGATGCCAGCAGACTAAGTGCCCTATAAACCTCCCCATAGTCAAAAAAACAAAAATTCCAGCGGTGACACCTTTATGCTTTGGATCTGTCAAACAATTGTAAAGCTAGACATAGGATTTTTTTCATAGGTGGAGGATTCAGTCAAAAAAACAGAAACAAACCTAAAATACCTTCAATATCTAAATGCATAAGATGTTAAATACATGACTGTTAAATACATAAGACTATAAGCTTTCTGCAAGGCAAAATGAAATATTTGGAAAAATGAGAAGAAAGCATAGTAAACTCATGAAAATTTTCACAATAAGCTCCTTGAAGTTAGTTCAGTAGAACTGGTTAAAATTACCCAAAAACTACTACATGGTTTTTAGACACCACAATACTGACAGTAGCTGAAAAAGCATATGAAATATTTGAGAGGTATATTTAGATGACAGTGAGAACAAAACTGAAGGAAAAGTGCTGTTAAACACTCTTCAAAATAAGAAGACACTTTATTAAATCTCTTTCCATATTTTTTTTATATTTATTCAGAGAAAGTGTTCACTTTCTTTTGTCTGCTGTGATTTTATTATTGTCAACTTTAACTCATTTTTCAGAATAACTGAATTCCTCCTCCAGTGCCAGGTATTATTCTGAAAACACGAAAATGTATAGGTAGCTCCTGGAAAATAAGATATGCTGATACGTGATGCTTTTTTTTGCAGTAATTTTTGTTCCTTCATTTATCTTTCAACATGACAATTAGAGGAGAGAAAAAAGTCAAGAGAAACTTATCAAGGACATTAAATTAGATATTTTCTGATCTGAATCAGTAAAATATGTACCTTTTTTTACATTAATCTTACTCTTCACTTGAAAGAAAGGTTTGCTCTAATTCAGGACCACCTACAAAAAAAAAAAAAAAAAGAAAATGAAAATAATAGAAAGTTGAAAGTAAGTGGCAATAAAAAAAAAAGTTCTTGTCATTCTTCTTCAGAACTAAGTTGCAATTAAACAAGAATAACTCCTGTGGTATTATTTGCCTGTCATTTCCTGGTAAATCAGTGTCATTAGCATCATTTTTTTTAGAAAAGAGATTAAAAGAGGTTTAGTTAGGAGAGTAAGGCAGGAGTATATATTATCCAAGCCAATGTAGCTCTGGGTCTCAAAGATGACATTTACCTCTCTGCTTCATTATCTTGCATAGCTTGTTGAGCTTTAGCTGTTTCTAATTAATTCTTTTACTGGCTTTTTTGAATGTGTATCATCCCTGGCAAACCATATAAAATGAAGAAATCTCTCTAAGGTTTTACCCTTTTAATTATTATTTTTATTACTGAAATGAAGCTCCAGAATTGCAAATGTTGACATTTTAGTTGATTCTAGTCATTAGAGTTTTCAAGGAGGAAAAAGAGGGAAAAGGCTAAGGAGAGGAGGGGGGCAGTTCTGATAAAATAACAAATAAATAAATAAAATCACACACTGAGCAGGATGCTCAGCAAATGCTGTGGAAATGAAAATAAACAGGTTTCTCAAAAATTACCTCCATGATGGTTCGCCCTTTTAAGGAAGGAAGGAAGCATCATTAAAATATATTCCTCTCTGTCTTGTATACAGGCTGACAAGTAAATGAATGGAGCTTTGCTCTCCTGCTTGTCGTCTTGTTTTATTTGGATAGAGCTATTGAGTGTGGTGAGTACACTCATATACATGCATACGCTTACACACAGAGTCATTCACATTTTTCTTTAAAATAATGAGCATGAAAATACATGACAGAACATGTCTGGTTTTTTGTGAAGAAGAATCCAACAACAAAACAAAAATCTAAGCAAAGAGTATCTCATTGAATGAATCTGTATTTTGTAAAAAATGTGTCAGAAAAGTTGTAATGGAGCTACACTTGGCTAATGCATTGTTCTGTCAAGCAGTCCATTTTCTTGCCAGATCATCATTCTGATTTCTAAGCTGATAGTCTAAGAAAGAGGGGCATACAGCTTTGTTGAAAGAAGAAAAATATATCAGAGTGAGATGAATAATAATAAGCTAGGTAGTGAACTTGCGAAGTGTCAGCTATTACCTGACTTTCTGTTCTCCTGTTTATCCCATTGATCACATAAGGTAGGTTGTTCTCCCCCTGCCCTATATTGTTAAGAAAAAGAAAAAAAAAATCTCTAAGATAAATTCTCACTCTTTAAACTGTTCTGTCACTGTCTCAGACTTTCTCATTACTGTTACCTTGATGACCATGAAGTCATGCTAAAATCTCTCAATGACACTCATCTACCAGAAGGACAGGAAGAAAATATGGGAGGCTAGATACAGCCAAGCAGTATAATTACTGGAAGCCAGGAGGGAAACTAGACTGACAAGGCAAGAGTTTTCTTAGCCTGTGACCACATTATACAATGCTACGTCATTCTTTTAACTTACATATTCTTCCAAAGACAAATGAGGACTTTTTGCAAGCAATCAACTCAGTGAGGCCTGGCTGGAGGTAAAAGGAATTTGTTTACAAAGTCATTAGTCATTAGTATGGTGAAATCATGGACTGGCTGATGCATAAGGGAGAGACAGTATTTTTCAAATAGATTTGTTTCCTTATGGAAAAGTACTTTTAATTTGTTATTTTATACGATTGTTGCAATTAGGTAAAACTGTCTTTCTCATTAATGAATCACATCACATGGTCTTGTTTAACTGTGGTTGGAACAGAATCCCAAAGCCATATTTATAAATATTTTTTTTAAATTATTCATTTTCATACAAATTTTAAGACTGTCTTTTGTTACACTCATCCAAGAGAGGGCAATAAAGAAAACATTATTTTGACCAATCTGAATTGATAAATGTGCGGTAAAATAGATTAATTGGTAAAGGATTGCATGCAATAGTGTCTAAATGTAGCTATATTATAATTCTATTGTGAGGATAAGCAGCAAAATAAAAGTTATTTTATTTATTAAAATTAATTGCATCTGGAAAAATCATGGATGGCTAATGTACCTTTCAAAACAGAAACGACATATTGTTTTATTAGTATTTCAAACACTATTAAGAATCTGATTCTTGAATTGGAGCATCACAGCACCATGCTTTGAGCAAACAAAGCTCTAAAGAAACCTTCTAAGAAAAGAATTATTTCCTCAACTCTATTAATAATAAGCAATTTTGATTGGGTCACCTGGGCTAAAATGTATTGACCTGATGGTAAGTGTGTCTTGGCTACCATCAAGGCTCTCTTTATTGAGATATTATATATCTCCAAAAATATAATTCATCCCTGCATTTCTAACAGTTGTCATCAACTCAGAGGTGCAATCAGCAAAGACAAAAGAAAAACTGAAAAGGGAGAGAGGAGTTATGAGGTTTTATGGAAGAGGAGTTTCTTCAAAGACTAAGCACAGATGGTCTTTTATGTATAAATTATTTTTAAAGTTATTTTATCAATAGTACATGCTTAAATTATTTTCTGATTTTCTGTTAATTATATTAGGACCCACATGTTTTTCTTGGAACTCAAACAGAACTGGTGCATATGTCAGAAACTAAAAAATATGGATCTGTTTTTTGTTCCACAAGATTTTGGGTGGATCATGCTGAACTGAATGAACAAGGACACATGCTTATACAGTATTTTACAGCAAATTCCCACTGATGAAAAATGTACAGGAAAGTCATGGGAAAACATCTACAATGATATCACTCTGGGTCAAAATGAAATTCGATCTTTAATATATCTTGCCTCTAAATTTGGCCAATAATGATATCCTAAAAGTTATGAAAAAAACCCCAAGTAACTAAACCTAAAGCACACACCCACAAACTATACATACATATATATAATTTTTAAGAAGAAATATGAAATGATAATTTTTATCAGAACTGTCCATCCAGAAAAAAAAAATGTTGGAACTTCCTATTCCAAAGTTTTAATATGATCATCTGTTTCAACAGACAAATGGAAAACTGAATCTCTAGTGCTATACAGTGACCCTGTGTAATTTAGAAAGCCAATGGGTCAAATTCTGCTTCTGTGTAAAATGGCATGACTCAGATGGTTTTGCCTTTTGAAAGGATAAAATGGGAAAGTGACTTTTCATCTTGTTTCTACACTTTTCTTTAAAATTAAGAGGGAATTAATTAAAATATATAGGCACACTTCCAGGTGTGCTTCCTAACTCTTGCTTCCTTTGCAGTATTGTATTTTTTTCCCTGATCATTTCGCTGGCTTTGTACAACTGAGCTATAATATGTGCAGTTGACCTTTCTTCATTTAAATGTTAATAGAGATCTTCAGAAAGGTGCTGCCATGCAAAAGGCCAACTAATTGTAATAGACTTATGACCTTTTGTTTGTTGAGCTGGTCAAACAAAGAAAGGGTTAATTAAAATTTTTACAAAATGTTTACAGCCCAGAAGAAAAAGCCTGTGCACACTATACATTAGGCTAAAGGCAAAAGTTCCTATCCCAGAGGTAACTATCCACTGTGTACTTCCAACCATGAAACAGTAATCTCTACCTAACTCTACCTATCTCTACCTAACTTCATTTTTATTGAAAAACTTAATGTTCATTTACAAGAACAGCTCACTCAGTGCAGTGATTTAGCCTTGCTGGTTGTCCACAGCCCATCGGTACCAAAAAGCACTTTATTCTGTAAGGTTACCATTGGTAAAGGGAATAGATAGAAAAATTTTGCACTAAGAATTTCATTAGTTGTTTTTTCCCCCCTACATGACGTAGTCACCATTGAGGAAATATGGTGGGATGACTCTCATGAGTGGAGTTCTGCAATGGATGGCTATAGGCTCTGTAAGTGGAATAGGCAAGATACAAAGGGTGGTGGCATGACTCTCTATGTTAGAGAGTGTTTCTAATGCATGGAAGTTAGGAAGTGTGATGGACCAGTTGAATGTTTGTGCGTAAAGTTGAAGAAGACCAAGGAGATGTCCTGCTGAGGGTCTGTTATAGATCACCCAACTAGGATGAAGAGGTTGATTAATTGTTCTATGGATAACTGGCAGAAGCCACAAAATTGCAAGACCTTGTTCTTGTGGGAGATCTCAACTTGTCAGACATCTGCTGGAAATAAAACACAGCAGACAGGAAGATAACTTGGAATATAACTTCCTGACTTAGCTAGTAAGTAAGCCCACCAGGGGAGGTGCCCTGCTGGACTTGTTGCTCACGAACAGAGAGGGACTGGTGTTTAATGTGATGGTTGGAGGCAGTCTTGGGCTTAGTGACCATGAAATGCTAGAGTTCTCAGTTCTTACTCAAATAAGGAGGAGGAGCAGCAAGACTATTACTATGGACTTCCGAAGGGCAGACCTCAACTTGTTTAGAACACTGGTTGAGAAAGTCCCTTTGAGTACAGTCCTAGAGGGCACGGGGGTCCAAGAAGGCTGGACTTTTTTTAAAAAGGAACACTTAAAGACCTAGGAGCACCTGTCTCCATGTGTCGTAAGATGAACCGGCAGGGAAAACGACTTGCCTGACTATCTATTTAGTAGTGAACTTCTGGTGAAACTTAGGAGAAAGAGGAGAGTCTACCACCTTTGGAAGAAGGGTCAGGCTACTCAAGAAGAGTACAGGGATTTAGTTAGGTTATGTAGAAAGAACATTAGGGGGGCAAAATCTCAGCTAGAAGTCAGCCTGGCCACTGCTGCAAGAGACAATAAAGAGAGTTTTTACAAGTATATTAACAACAAAAAAAGCATCAGGGAGAATCTCCATCCTTTACTGAATGCAAGGGGGAACTTTGTTATCAAGGATGAGGAAAAGGCCGAGGTCCTTAATGCCTTCTTTGCCTCAGTCTTTAATAGACAGTCTGGTTATCCTGATGGTATTCAATCTCCTGAACTGGAAGATAGGGATAGAGACCAGAAGAATCCCCCCATAATCCAGGAAGTGGTAATCAATGACCTTCTAAGGCAACTGGAAACCCACAAGTCTATGGGGCCAGATGGGATCCACCCAAGAGTGCTGAGGGAACTGGCAGAGGAACTTGCCAAGCCTCTCTCCATCATTTATCAGCAATCCTGGTCAACTGGATGACTGGAGACATGTCAGAGTGACACCCATCTATAAGAAGGACAGGAAGGATGATCCAGGGAACTACAGGCCTTTCAGCCTGACTTCGGTCCTGGGAAAGGTTTTGGAACAGTTCATCTTGGCAGTGATCACATGGCAAGTGCAAGACAACGGAGGATCAGGCCCAGACAACGTGGGTTCACGAAGGGCAAGTCCTGTTTAACTAACCTGATCTCCTTCCATAACCAGGTGACCCACCTAGTGGATAAGGTCAAGGCAGTGGATGCTGTCTACTTGGACTTCAGTAAGGCATTTGACACCATTTCCCACAGCATTCTGCTGGAGAAGCTGGTAGCTCATGGCATAGATAGGAGGACTCTTTGCTGGGTTAGGAAATGACTGGGTGGCCAAGCCCAGAGGGTGGTGGTGAACAGAGTAAAATCCAGTTGGCAACCAGTCACAAGTGGTGTCCCTCAGGGCTCAGTTTTTGGGACCTGTCTTGTTTAATATCTTCATCATTGACCTGGATGAGGGAATCAAATGTACCCTCAGTAAATTTGCAGATGGCACAAAATTAAGCACAAGTGTTGATCTGCTTGAGGGTAGGAAGGCTCTGCAGTGGGATTTGGACAGGCTGGAGCGATGGGCTGAGGTCAATTGATGAGGTTTAAGAAGGCGATGTGCCGGGTCATGCACTTAGGTCACAACAACCCCCAGCAACGCTACAGGCTGGGGGAGGAGTGGCTGGAAAGCTGCCTGGCAGAGAGGAACCTGGGGGTGTTGGTCGATAGCCGGCTGAACATGAGCCAGCAGTGTGCCCAGGTAGCCAAGTGGGCCAACAGCATCCTGGCTGGTGTGACCAGCAGAAGTAGGAAGGTGATCGTGCCCCTGTACTCGGCACTTGTGAGACTGCACCTTGAGTTCTGTGTCCAGTTTTGGTCACCACAGTACAAGAAGGACGCTGAGGTGCTGGAGCAGGTGCAGAGAAGGGCAATGAAGCTGGTGAAAGGGCTGTAAAGCACGGCCTATGAAGAGCCGCAGAGGGAACTGGGATTCTTTAGTCTAGAGAAGAGGAGACTGAGAGGAGACCTTATTGCCCTCTACAACTACCCAAAAGGAGGTTGTAGCGAGGCTGCTGTTGATCTCTTCTCTCAAATTAGTAATGATAGGATGAGGGGAAATAGCCTCAAGTTGTGTCAGGAGAGGTTTAGATTAGATATGAGGAAGAAATTCTTCACTGAGAGGGTAGTTAGGCACTGGAACAAGCTGCCCAGGGAGGTGGTGGAGTCACCATCCCTGGCCTTGTTTAAAGAATGAATAGATGTGGTGCTTGAGGATATGGTGTAGTGGTTAGACAAATGCTAGGACAAAGGTTGGACTTGATGACCCTGGAGGTCCTTTCCAACCCTAATGATTCTGTGATTCTGTGATTAAAACACCTGTATGTACGTACCTATATATGGAAGTTTTCACGCAAGCTATTTATATAGCTATCCAATATACTTATTTGCACTTCAGAGTTCTTGTAGACTATGTTGGTTGCATTTTTCTGGCCTCCAAAGCCCAAATGACGAATATCCTAGTTCATTGTATGTGTCTTTGCTTCCATCTGCTGCTCCACAGAGAGGAGGCCTTCCAAAGGCTGTATTTCATACCTGGCTGTCCTATGTGGACACTGCAGATGCTTTATAGCACCCTAAGTGGTAACAGAAATCTATATTTCAGTGAACTGGATTAGACTTCTGTGTTTATCAAGGAACTTAGACACCTGGCCCACAGGAAGACACCATATTTGAGTTTATGTGTCTTATTCTACAAAGTGAGACTGACAATCTTCATTATATAAAAAAACTACTTTTGTAAAAATAAAGGAGCAGCACGACAGGTAGTAGAAGGGAAACTGCATCAGGAGGATTTACATTCATTAGTAGGAAAAGCTAATTGTGAAGATAGTGAAATTCAAAGATTGTGGTAAATAGCTAGGAAATCTCCATATCTGGAAGATTTGGAGAAAATACTGGATACACATTGATTAGGAATTACATTAGAAAACCTGATCTTCCTTAAGCAAGAAAATAGATTAGATCACATCTTTAGATCATTTTCAGTCATATGTTTCTATGTTGTTGTCTTGAACTCAGACAAAAAAATTTAAAAATCTTTTTTTTTTTTTGTCTACATGAAAATTTTGGGAGAAAAAAACCTACTCAGAAATGTTGGAATGTTTTGTTTTGACATTTTCAGTCAAAACAAAATCTTCTAAATTCCGAGATCAAAATATTTAATTTTGGTGTGTTAAATTAAATATGAAAGTTTCCTTTGGAACCAGTTCAATAGTAACCTGCATCTGGTTAAAGTACTGTGATACCTTATGGGAACCAGAACTGCTGTGCCAAATGCCCTCAGTCCTTCATACAAAGCATGCTTCCTTACTGGACTATCTCCTTCATGATGTCTGATAGTAATATGTTTTGCATAATATATTACAAGCCCAAGTCAAGACCATAGAGTCTCTGTGATATGGTTCAGACTACCAGTCTATTTATGAGAAACTCTGTACTTCTAATGTAAAAACAATACATGAAAAATTACAGGAAAAGCTCAAGCCCAACACAAAAGGTTTTTTAATACTTCTTTTTGCAGAAACAATAAAAAAACAGGCCTAATTTTAGAAAATTTGGTTTGTTGGTTTGGTTGTATTATTTTGTTTCCAGCAAATAATTACAAAATAAAATATTTTCAAAAACTATAGGCAGTTGTAGGTATTGTTTATAGTACAAATAGGTTCTTTTCCTGCAATCAGTGCAGAGCAGCAATGTTTTTGTTTGTTTTGTGTGGGGTTTTTGTTTGATTGGTTGGTGTTTTTTAAAAAATATTTATTTATTTATTTTCTTTCCGATTTTCAGGGTCTATGTGACCATGTTTTTCTATGTCAGACTGACTGCCAGAAGCAAAACCAGAGAAAAACATGTAGCATCCACAGCTCCTTGATGCATTTACTGAATTGTGTACAGATTTCCACAGCTGAGGTCTCCAAAGGGATTTATATACCTAAATCCATGTGAAAACCTACACCTTAGTCTATTAAAGACTCCTTTAGCATAGATCTGCCACCTCCACTCATTACTTTCTGCCACAAGACCTGAAGGGAGGGTTGTCATCAATGTGTGCTAACATCTGGCCCTGAGTAATTTACATTAGGGTAGGAAGTGACAAACAAACACAACTAGTGCTTCTCAGAATATTCATTGCAAATAATTTATGCAACTAATTTAGCCCCCCTTCCTTTCTTTTTCTGCTTGAGGAATCCGCCAAGAGTAGAATGTTACCTTTATGGATTAGTGTCTTTGCACTTGCTCATTGAGCAGTTTGTGTGAACAATTTTGAGCCTATGGATTTCTTGCAAGCTGCTGGCTATGAATGTCCACTAATCCTGATTCACTGTTTACACCATATGATTGGTCACCTCTGCCACCTTTTTTTTTTTTCTTCCCCTGCTTGTTGCCTAATTGGTTGACCCCTGTGTTATAAATAGCAGGGAAAATTGAACAAATCACAGAGGGTTTGTATCTGTGGGGAAATGGGGGATGAAATAGAAGGAAATAAATAGGCATAGGGAATTTATAACATTTGAAATTGTCTATTTGCACAAGAAAATCAGTATATTTGCCTAGATTTGAGCTGTAAAGAGTTCTGCTCATTCTCCACCTGACAGAAAGAGACAGACAGATCTTTATCAAGCTTTGCATCCAGTTTTTACCTGTCACATTCCTCCAAAACCATCACTTGTATAGGCAATGCTGTTAGGAGACATTTTGTTCCCACTCTTTATTCAGATAGTAAGCTCTTTTGGGACTTATCTTTCCTCTTACCAAGTATATGTACCCCACCTTGCATAAGAAGATCCTGACTTCAGCTGAAATTTCTAGCTGTTTCTGTGACAAACTAAAAATAAGCACAGATAGTCTGGTTCATCTACAGTCACGCTTGTTTGCCTCTCACCAATATGCTCTGACTCATAAACAAAAGCTCCTCCTAGTTATGAAATAAATATATATACAGAATAACAGAATCACAGAATGTTAGTGGTTGGAAGGGACCTAGAAGATCATCTAGCCCAACCCCCCTGCCTGAGCAGGATCACCTAGACCAAGTCACACAGGAACAGATCCAGGCGGGTCTTAAGTGTCACCAGAGATAGAGACTCCACAACCCCCCTGGACAGCCTGTTCCAGAGCTCTGTCATCCTCACTGGGAAAAAGGTTTTCCTTGTGTTGACCCTAAACCTCTTGTACTCCAACTTGCACCCATTGCCTCTCGTCCTGTCATTGGATGACATTGAG
>WYEA01022555.1:0-11086 GCA_033558465.1 Alcedo atthis
AGGAGGCTCTGAGCACCCTGCTCTAGCTGAGATGGCCCTGCTCTCAGCAGGGTTGGGCTGGGGGAGCTCT
This sequence comes from Alcedo atthis, assembly GCA_033558465.1. NCBI lineage: Eukaryota > Metazoa > Chordata > Aves > Coraciiformes > Alcedinidae > Alcedo > Alcedo atthis. The sequence continues at coordinate 71 of WYEA01022555.1, forward strand.
GCAGCTCTCTGAGCCCAGACATGTCTAGGATTCTAGGATTCTCTGTTTAGGCTATGCCAAGTGAAGATATATGTTGAGGGTGGAGAGCTGATCTGATGCAGCTTCCCCTTCAATCCTACCCTGTAACCTCACCAGCATTCATCTTCAGCCCCATAGTCACCCTGTTGAACATCCCTGCCATGAACTGGTCCAGCTCTCAGCAGCAGGACATTTTTTGTGTTCCTAGGGTGGCTTCTCCAGTCCGTGAGCTCTCAGAGTTTGTTCCAAGTGAACATCAAGAGTGGGGGTGGGAGCAGAACCCTGCTGTGAGGGAATCCAACACCTCCTCCAGTATTTTACCCTGTGGTTGTAGCACTTGTGTCTTCAGGGGTGCTGAATGTGTCCCTTGTCTTTCTGGGAGTGAGCACAAAGATCAGGAGGTGTTAGAGGTGGCACCAGAGCCCTGGTCAGTCACATGTAGATGTGCTGCTGATCCTCAAGCTGGTGCTTTCCACTCTCTGAGGCAGGCATTTCATTTTGGGTTCTCCAAAGTGTTGATTTCTGCTTCTCAGGGGCTACCCAAAGCTCACCAGTGGGCAAGGCCAAGTGCTGGGGGTGGTGGGAGTGAGATCTCCTGGCAGGGCTGTGCAGGAGGCCTCTATGTGTTTGCTGTGTGGAGAGGATTAACCAGCAGCCTCCTGTAGGCCCTTTGGGCACGGGAGGTGGGAGATGGGGTTCAGTTTCCTCTTGCTCTGTGTGGTTTCAAGCACACCCCTCTCCCTTCCCTGGGGAGCAAGGTGTTTGCCAGGCACAGCATCACAGGGTTGTTCAGGCTGGAAGAAGCCTCAGATCATCAAGTCCAGCCTATGGCCTAGCACCACAACACGAGCTAGCCCATGGCACTGAGTGCCTCATCCAGCCTTTCCTCAAACACCTCCAGGGATGGCCACTCCAGAACCCCCCTGGGGCAGGCTGTTCTAGTGTCTACTGACCCCTTCCATGAGGAATTGCTTCCTCATTTCCAAGCTAAACCTCCCCTGGGGCAGCTTCAGGCCATGGCCTCTCATCCTGTCAAGATGTGATGAGGTCCCCCCTGAGTCTTCTCCAGGCTGAGCAGCCCCATCTCCCTCAGCCTCTCTCATCAGACTTTCCCTCCATCCCTTTCCCAGCCTCGTTGTCTCCTCTGGACCCTCCAGCCCCTCAAAGTCCTTCTGGAAGTGCAGGGGTCCGAGCTGCCCCCAGTGCTGAGGGTGAGGCCCCTCCAGTCTCCCCACAGGGGGACAATCCCATCCCTAGTCCTGCTGGCCACACCGTTCCTGATCCAAGCCAGGATCCCATTGACATTCTGTGCCACTTGGGTACCCTGCTGGCTCATCTTCAGCTGGTTGTCACCCAGCACTCCCAAGTCCCTCTGTCTGTCCCTCTCCAGCCACTCACCCCCCAGTCCGTAGCTCTGCAGGGTGTTATTGTGGCCAAAGTGCAGGACTCTTCACTTGGTCTGGTTGAACCTCATCCCATTGTCCTCAACCCATCCACCCAGCCTGGCCAGAGCCCTCTGCAGCATCTCCCTGCCCTCCAGGAGATGGACACTCCCCACAACTCAGTGTCATCCACAAACTTACTAAGGGGAGACTCAATCCCCTCATCCAGGTCATCAGTAAAGATACTGAATAGAACTGGACCCAGTACTGAACCCTGAGAGACACCACTGGTCACCAGGCACCAACTGGACATGGCACCATTCACAGCCACTCTCTGTGCCCTGTCATCCAACCAGTTTAACCCAGTGAAGTTGCAGCTGTCCCAGCCAGGGGCTGCCAGCTTCTCCTGGAGGATGCTGTGGGAGAGTCTGCCAGAGGCTTTGGCTGAGCTGAGAAGTTTTCAATGAACACAACTGAACCTGGACCTTCCCTGTCCCTTGGAAAATAGCCTAGTTTGGATGTCTGCAGGGAGACAGTACTGGTGGAAACTATCATGAGCAAGGAGATGTAAATCTCATGTCACAGTGGTCTCCAGGGCCTTATTCCCTACTGCTGTCAGTCAAAATTGTTGCTCTTACAGCTATGAGTTCCATTACCCTCATAAAAAAAATTCCCCCCAGAGGACAGAAATGAGATAGTTAAGCAATTTCCAAGTAATCACATAACTCAAGCACTAGAGGACTTAGGAAGAAAATGATTTGAGATATTATTATGAAGAATTGCCTTGTGAATGTCAGCAGAAAGATTCCAGAGTCCCCACCCCAATCCTTTCAGCTTCAAGTGTTGACCTTTTCTAAGTATTTTCTTAGATTTTTTTTATTTTTTTTTTTCCTTTTTAAATACATGATGTCATGCTTTAAATCCTATTTCCATTTTCCTATCAAGCATATCTATTCCAAGGCTCCTCAGGGAATGTCAGCATAGTGTAGTGTTTGAAAGCAGATGCCCGTGGTACATATGTGTATCTCATACTAAAGTCATGGGCTCACTCTCTGGTCCAAGAAAGGCTCACTAATTCTTACATCATTTCTTATAAACTGGTCTTTTCTTAAGGAAATCCAAGTTATACCATGACTTCAGTATCACCTCCATCATGAACCTTCCTTCCTGCAGTGTCAATCCATTTTAATCCCACCTATGATGTATGGGAAATAAACCATTCTTCTTCTCTTTTCAACATCTTGATGATGTATCTGAGACAACTCCCCTCATCCCTGCTCTGTATTGAACAACTTTCCCAGTTTCCTTTCAGGTCCCTGTTTCTAAATCTCTGAATCAGTCAGAGAAGGCAGGGATTGGAAAGGACCTCTGCACATCATCATCCAGGCCAACTCCCCTGACAAAGCCAACTGACCTAGGCCAGGTTGCACCAGGATCATATCCAAGTGGGTTTGGAAAGTCTCCAGAAGTGGAGACCCCACAACTTCTCTGAGCAACCTGTTCCAGTGCTTCATCAGCCTCACTGGGAATGTTATTCCTTATGTTTAGGTGGAATTTCTGTGACCCAGTTTGTGTCCGTAGCCCCTTGTCCTGTCTCTGGGCACCATGGAGAAGAGTCTGGCCCTATCTTCTTGACACCCTTTAGATATTGATAAATGCTGGTAAGATCCCCTTTCAATCTTCTCTTCTCCAGGTTGAACAGCCCCAGGGCTCTCAGCTTTTCCTTGTAAGAGAGATGTTCCAGTCCCCTCATCATCTCCAGAGCCTCTGTTGGACTCTCTCCAGTAGTTCCTAGTCTCTCTTCAACTGGACACAATACTCCAGATGTGACCTCACCAGTGCACAGAGGGAGAAGAACCTTCCTCAACCTGCTGGCCACACTCAGTGCCCCAGGAGACCATTGGCCTTCTTGCTCCAAGAACTTTGCTGGCTCATGGCTGACCTGTTGTCCACCAGCACTCCCAGGTCCTGCATGGAACTGCTTTCCATCAGATCCATTTCCTTCTTTTCCCATCTCTCCTGTTCTGTGCTGCCAAAACTCTCCTTCCCTTGTTTTCCATGGACTCTCGAGGTGCTTGGCAATTGCTCTGAGATGCAGAGCCAGTTCTCTCAAAATCTTAGGATGAATCTCTCCATTTCAGTGTTCTCCCAACTTACTCCTTCCCTCTTGCAGGCTGAGATCTCAAGCCTTTGGTACTAATTTGAGCTGTGACAGCCCCTTGTTCATGGATGACTTAATGAACAGCTGACTTTTGTTGAAGACACTGACCCATGGGTAGCTCTCCTTCTCTGCTACCCTGCAACTGGTTCCTTTATTTGGTCTTCCCCTTAACCCTGCTGCATTCAGAGAACATTTCCTGTGCCTGCTTTTCTGCTGATTTGATCTCCCTCTGCTCCTACACTTCTGTTCTTGTCATCAAAGCAACTGGCAGCTTATTTTGCATTTCAAGTCAGGTTCCTTTCCTTACAGGCATAGGATTCCCCCCATCCCCATGACTGTTGAGGTTTCCATATTATAAAGATTAAAACTCACTCCACAGCAGGAGGTGATTGAAATGCTGAATTTCATAACTTGCTGGATGCAGTACACCAAGCAGAGAGATTTTTCTCTATCTGCTCTGAGAGACAGCCATGGCTTGGTGTTGACTCTAGATGAAGAGTCTGGAGCATGCTGGAAATTCAGAAGAATCCCAGCAAGGCCCAGCCTTCCTCCATTTAGTTCTCAGCTGCACAAGAAGCTTTATCTATAATAGCAACTAATCAGGAACAGCATAAGGTGTGAATTGCACACAAATAATGGTATTTGGGGGTGAGCTCAGGGCTGAATTCTCTACTTTTGTGTCTCATCCCATCCCATCTCAACCCATGTCCAGGGGTACTGGTGTAGTCACATTCTTTCTTCAGTGGAGCACTAGCTTGGCTTGGAAAAAAAATGAACTTTTGGACTTTATTGCTGTTTCTAACCTGCTCTGCTGTTCCCAGGACCCAAGGAAGTCCTGCCAGGAGCAACCAACATCTCCTAGCAGAAGTTCTAAATTCCCTATGCACATCTCCCAAGTACAGGTTGACCCTTGGCAAAAAAGTGCTTTATCATTGGCTTGTTTTCTATGAAATTCATCCTTTTTGCTGCATAAATATGTTTGCAGTGAAGCAAAAATGCATCATCATAGGCACCTTGTTGGAAGCTTGAAGTCTGGTGAAGTCTAGAAGAGAACAGAGGGTATAAAAGGGACATGTAGCCATTTAAAAATGGACAATTAAGGAATTTCTTCTAAACCAGTGTTACTGGGACAGAGGAGTGGCTGGGAAAAGAGGGTGGGTGAAGGTGACTCAGTGACACTCCTGGATTCTTCTCAGAACTCTCAGTTACTGGGTGAGGAGAATGAACATTCATCAACTTCCCAGTGATTTCCATCCCACTGGCAGTTTTTTGGGGCTGTTTTCTTGGACATGCATTTTTTTTCCAAGCTTCCAGGGTTTCTGCTCACTCTGCTGCACGTGTCTGTCCTGGCTGCAGCTTCACCACCTCCAACCCATTATTCCCCCTGCCCTGTACCTGCTTATCTGCATCTCTCCCTTGGCACTTTTCTGGAGGTCTGCCTTTGTCATCCCTTAGTCTCTGCAGCCCTTCCCACCATCTGCAGTGTGCTGCTTTAAATCTTATTCTTGCATGTGTGCCATTCCAGAAGGAAATGAATGTCAGAGCACCAATGTGCTGGAGGTGGATGTTCTTAGAAGCTTTCTGAGGTGCAGCTGGAGTTTCAGAGAAGAGAGGGAAACTGGCCAGATCAGATCTGAGCTCCCATCAGCGTGCAGAGGGTTGGGAGCAATATTTCTGAGGACAAGAACTGAGGTTTTTCAAATGCTCAAAGGTCTGCCAGTCATTGGAAAGGAGCAGACCCTTCTGTGTGGTGTGGCAGAGATAAGAGACATCCATGTTCCTAAGGGCTGGCTGTTTATTTGAAATTATTTCTCACTTTCTAGTCCTGGGTTAGATGTTATGTGGGAGGTGTCCTCTGCAGGTGTCCTCCTCCAGGTCAGAAAAGCCTGAAGGAGGAGTGGAGCCAGAGAGGGGACTGCAGCTCCAGGGGGCACCTCCTGCTCCCAGGGATGATGGGAAGCAGCTCGGCCATTCCCAGGGGCAGCAGGAGCTGCAGAGGGGAGGAAGAATCACGTGGGTGTTGCCCAAAATCTGCTGCTCTTCCCACCAAGAGTGATCTTCAGAGGCAGTGATGGTGCTTCATTACCTGTGTGTCACATCTGCACTGTTTTTTTTCCATTCCTGTAATGAGAAGCAGCTTGTAAATGAATACAGAATCCTCTGGTGCCAGAAGCAACTGCTGTGGCTGGCCAGAACTTTCTGTGGGAGGGAGTCAAGGCATCCAGGCAGAGATGCCTGTGTCAGTGCTCATGCCCTGCCTGAGCAACTTTCAGCATCACCAAGCCTGGCAGAGCAGGAGGATTTTCTCTAGTGACGCCTCAGTCCCCCATCAGGGTACAAAGTGAGTCCCACGCTGCATTTTTAAGAGGAGGGACCCCTAGAAAAATGCTACAGATGCAGCAGGTGCCCCTGGCAGCAGGTCTGCCCTTGCAGGCTGTGCCCACTGAGCCCAGCAGCAGACCTGGGTCCCCCCTGCAAGGGCTCCCCAAGTATTGGGCACCACAGAGCCCTAAAGCTCCCAGTCATCCCTTTGCCACCTTGCCCCCCTAAGCAGGGATGGGCAATGGGCTCATGCTTGTCACCACAGCAGCCCTGTTCCCAGACCAGCACCCTGCAGTCTGGCTGGCTGCAGTGTTGGGCAGGCAGGGCTCTGGCAGCCTCCTTGGGCTTTGCCAAGTTGTGGGAATGGCCATCTCCCCCTTTTTTTTCATTGTTTGTTTGCTCATTTCTTCAGAATGGTAGCAGCAGCAAAAAAAAAGAAACACTGAGCATTGTCTGTCTGTCTGAATGTGCTTCACTGTGGAGTTACAGGCAACAACAATTAACATTCCCAGAGCCTGAGAGAGATTACAAGGGAGGACCCAGGAATGTGCATCTGGCTGCACTTTGGATCTTGGCTGTTGTGGTGTTTTCTCTGCATCTGAGGTTCCTGGAGTTTTGGTCGTGGAGGGGGCATTTAATCCAGGGAATATCAGCTCTGGGCTGCACCACAGATTCCTCTGCAGGCAAACAGCATTCAAGCAAAAGTGAGGATGGTTGTGATTAAAAAGCCCCCATCTGAGGCTTTACTTGGGGATTCTGACCCACCACAGAGACAGAAGGAAGCAGATTGTGTTTGAAACTGCAGGAAAAAAAAAAATGTAGCTGCAATATAACCCAAATGATAATAGCTTTGCTTAGTGGGATAAGTAGGATGATTGATTTTGCTTCAGCTGAGCAAGTTGAAGGTGGATGGAAAGGCTGGAAGTTCCAGGATCCAGCGTTGGGATTGGAGGGAGGGAACCTTGCAGTTGGGGCAGGGCTGGTGGTGCCTCCAGGAGCAGGTGTTGGGGGCTCTGGAGGAGCAGCAAGGATTGGAGCAGCCAGTGAGGGGTGGGGTGTTGCTACCCAGAGATGGATAAATACCCAAGAGCCAGAATGTTCAGGGTGCACCCAGAGCTGTAATTCTTTGTTCCATGGGTTAAATTTTAAGCAGGAGAATGCTTTTCACACTTAAAGACTGGGGCCAGGAGCAGAATCTGAATTAACTGTTCAAATTGATTTTAATTGCATAGATTTGGAGGGAATACTTCTGACAAAAACCTCCTATTAGAAATGGAGATCATTCACATAAGGTGCTTGGGGACCTGATCCCAACATTCTGCCTGATAGAAAAAGGATATTTAAAGTCTTTGAGAAAGTAATTAAAGATAAATACAGACAACTAACCCAGATTGTTCCTTGGACATTCTCAGACTAGTCTTTCATTAACTGCTGTTGAGAAGGAGAATACACTGACTCTGGGGGTCTGACCAAAAACTCTTCTGTGATGCTTTGACTTGCTTTTCTAACTTACAAATCTGTTATTCACTTGCTCCAAAGTGCTTTTGTAAAGAGCCATTTTTGGCAGATGACTGCAGCAGAGGTAGAGGTTGCTATGCCTCTGCTTTGCTGTACATGTGGGAGAGAGCTGGTGGAATTTAAAGGAGAATCCCTTCCTTCCTAAAAGAACAGACACTGTTAGTTCTTGGGATTTGATTGTGGCTGGGAAAATGCAGAACACAGCAGGTAGAGTGATGCTTGTGAAGAAAAAAAAACCCACAGTGATGTGTGAGAAATGAATCAGGAACTGCCCTGGCACAGTCCCTTTGAAGTGATGGATGTACATTGCATATTGTACATATAGTGCACATATATATATTACATATATATATCCACATGGTATATTCTACCCTTGGGAGTAGGAATTCATTTCACAGTGAGTTGTACCTTTGAACTGTTATTTTCACTCATTCTTTTTGCACCTTGTGCACTGCTGGAAAAGTCTCCCAGTTCCACACAAAGCACAGCAGCACGCGAGCCTGTTGCTCAGAGCTCCTGCATGGATGTCAGCCCTGGATGAAGCTCTGGATGCCTGCAATCCAGTTGAGAGTGGGAGTATTTTGCTGCTGGGGGCAGTTCTTTTTTGTGTCAGGGCTGGGGTTTGGTTCCCTGGCTCAGGTGGTGCTGCTGGAAGATGCTCGTGGCTCCTGGGATTTGTGGAGGCAGATGGGCTGCCAGGCTGCTGGTGCAGCAGGGCTGGTGGAAGCAGCCCACAGGACCTCACAGTGGCCCAAGGGCCTTGTCTGGGGGAGGGATTTAGTTCCAGGGACCAGGAGGGGGATGCAAAGTGTGGTGCAATGCAGAAAGTCCATGCAGGAGGTCAAGAGTGAACCTGGAAGAGCTCCACAGGTTTATTTACCACATCTTCTACCTTCTGCAAGTCTTTTTCTTATTTAAGCAGCTACTTCTTCACATTTGTCTCTGGATGAAACCCCGAGGCATTGTTTGGGAACAGCCATGGCAGGGAGGGCTATGGAATATCCTCACAAAGACTGGCTTGGGGGTGCTCCCTTATGGATCTTCATCCACACACTTTGCAGCTTGCTGAGACATCTGGTGAAACATCCAACCCTGCCACTGCATCCCGTGAAGCCATCAGTGCTTCTTGGCCCTGGGCAGAGAGGGGACACCCCTTCCTGTGCCCAGGTGAGGGTGGGCAGAGCTGGGGTAGGGTGGCTTTGCTCTGGGCTGCTAGGACTGTGTCGTGTCAGCTGAATGGGAGGGAGCTCTGAGCCAGGCCGGGCTTGCCTGCAGCCTATGGGCCCCACATGAAAACATTTGGCATCATTCCCAGATGTTCCAGTGCTCCAAAGCAAGCTGCACTCCCAGGGCCCTAGCAGCAGGGATTTGTTCACAGCATCCCAGTGTTGCCCAGCTTTTTGGGCCTGGAGGGCTGCTCTGCCCCTCTCTTTTCACAGGGAGGGGGCTCGGGCTGTGTGAATTTAGGTGGATGTGGGAAGTTTTTTACTGCTCCAGGACAGAGCACCTGGAGCAGGCAGAGTGTCCTTGGTTGCCCCTTGGGCCTCTGCCCAGCTTGCTGTTGTACCATGCTCTGCAGGAAGGGAGAGGGGAATGTGCAGCATGGCATTTCCAACTGGAGCCCAGCAGCAGTGCTGCAGCTGGCCTGACCTGGCCTTGTGACTCTCTGGGTGGATGGGGGTGACTTTTACAGTGCAAGGTTTGCCCAACAATAGCCCCATTGTCCCTGGCTGCCCAGGACAACGAGGCCCTTCAGAGTGCTTGGCCCTGCTGCTCTGCCTTGTACCAGATGCTGATGTCAGAGATGGAGCAGCACATCCCTCCTGAGCAGAGAGAGGGGAGGAGGTCTCCTGTCTCCTCCCAGCCTGCCCTGCACAGGGCAGAGCCAGCTCTTGGAGTGCTGGTCCTGCTCATCACCAGGCTTTTACCTTCTTCTGCCCATTCCCACCCTGCCAAGCTCTGGTGTGATAAATCCTGCTTGGGGAAGCCTTAGGGATCCAGGAGCAGGCTGTGGCAGAGCTCCAAGTCTCAATTGCCTCTGAGGGGGTGAGGCTGGGCCACAAGTAGCTCATGTCAGTCATTTTCACACTCTAGTGAGCCGAGTGTATGCAGCAGTGTGCAGAGCTTGGGCACAGAAACATGGGATTTGTGTAGTGAGAGAGCAGTGAAACATGGGCAGGGGTTGCCCAGGGAGGGGGTGCAGTCCCCATCTTTGGAGGGATTCCAGAGGCAGGAGATGTGGAGCTGCAGAGCAGGGGCTGTGACCATGGCACTGTTGGCTGGGAGGTTGCACTTGATGAGCCTGGAGGGCTTTTCCACCCTTATGGTTCTGTGAAACTCTGCTACTCTCTGGATCTCTTGAGAAAACAGCTTTATCCAAGCTGACCACACCCTGACACTTCAAGATAATCATGGTAGGAAGACACCAGGGCTTCTTTTCCTAGGAAGAGAAAGGCCTTGGTGCTCTGTTTGCTGGTGACCCAAGCTGGCTGTGTTACTGGCATATGACCCATCCCCAGACCTCCATGTTGGCTCTGCTTGTTAGCCAGTGAGATGCCAAATGTTAATTAACTCTCTGGAGAGTGAGAAACAGTGGTGCTGAAAGGAAGAAGAAAGAGGACAGTAGATATTTCAGAGAACCCACTTGTCTGTTACAGCAAAACAGGAGGCATGGCTCTGGGTTTGAGGGAGGCAGCTGGCACAGCCATGCTGGGAACAGGGGTGCTGGACCAGCCTGATCCTTCCTGGCATCCTTACCTTTGCCTTTCAGTCTGTTCCATATGCTGAATTCCCACGAGGGGCTGCAGGGCAAGGTGTTGATGCAGCTCTGCCTCCTTTCCACTCACTACTCAGTGCTTTACAGGTGGCTTTTCTCTTAAAATAATAATAATAATAGTGCAGAAGTGAGCTAAAGGCAGCAACACACACAGAGATGCTCTGCAGTGCTCCCTCGTACCCCCCAGGGCTATGATGTATTTCATCACTGCTTAGCTTTGTTTTGGACTGGGATTATCCCACCTCAGCACCTGGAAAGATGAATCCCAAGGGCTGGGAAGAGCTTGTGCACCATGGTAGGGGCTGCTGAATTAGAGGCAAGGATGTGACAGCTCTGAATCCCCAGGTTTAGGCATCAGTGAGGCTGAGCTGGTGTTCCCAGTTGGAGACAGGATTCCCCTGTATGTGCACATACATCCAGCTGCACAGACAGCACTCTCACAAATAGAACCAACACCTTCTTTCTTCTCCCCTTTCTGTCTGAAGTGGACAGTGCATCCATCCATCCATGTGGAGACCTCCAGTAACTCACCTGAGACTCTGTCAAGAGCTGTCCTTGGATCCCAGTCTCCCTAGGAGCTGGCACTTGGTTCTGCAGCCCCTGAGACCACAGCTCCACTCCAGTTGGTGGTTTGTGGGCCTCCTTGCAAACATCAGCATATGCAAAGATACACACTGAAGATCCTTCCAGTAGCTGGTTGTAGATAGGCCTTTTGCTGGCACTGCAAACAAACTGGTCCCTATGACTTAGAAATCAGAGAACCCCAGCAGTGTCTGGGCTCAGGGAGCTGCAGAGTCCCCCAGCCCAACCCTGCTGAGAGCAGGGCCATCTCAGCTAGA